>JAAAKQ030241294.1:0-11101 GCA_010016005.3 Zanna intricata | reverse complement strand
GTGTACGTAGGACACTGTCTTGCAGAAGCAAATTAAGTTGCTACCGGTAGCAGAAATCGCAAGTACAGTACGGGGCCCATTAGAATAAGCTAATGTTACGCAACTAGAACAGTTATAGCGACCGATGGCATCACCACAGCAAGTGAATTAGTATGTCACCACTCAGAAGCATTGCCCCATATCCATCCTTATTTGGAATGTTTTGATATGTGTGACTTTCTTGTTTATATGAATTCCTCCCTCTCCCCCCTCACACTCACGCTCTCTCTCTCTCTGCAACTATTTCGTTTATTTATTTTCCACGCAGCTGTCAAACTTTCTGAAATATTAATTTACTTCAAAATCACTTATGTGATGTTGGATATCACATCCGGTGATTACAATGTACCGGATAAAAATTTTGTACAGTTGCCCATTTCCCGCCTACGGAAGAGGCTTCACGGTCTCGCGATGGAAGCATGGCAATGAGAATGAGACACTACGCCTAAGGGAAGGTCCTTGTATAGATTTTTACAGGACTTGGGGGGGATGGTAGGCCTCTGATTCATAAGAGCAACGGGATCCCAAGCGCTCACCAACCATGTAAATTTGAACCAGTATTTGTTCAGGTTCCGCCTGGCAACTGATGAACTTTACGTCTGCGGGGAGATCCGGTCGAATGAACATATGATGTTCGACTGCCCCACTCTTGGGGGGCTAGATCTCAGGCCACCCTGGAGCTTGTAGGTCAAGGGGAAAATTGGCCACTCATAAGCAGTGAGTCGATGTGGCGAGAGCCGCATTTCCGAACCGTGTGGGCGCTCCTTGATGCCGTTACGATGTTCAATAGGCATCAGTAGTCTACTAAAGGAAGATTCTTGCCGCACTGCTGTTGAAGGCTGTTTAGGGAACTGGCTGTCCATCAGCCATTTTGGCTCCGAGCGCTGTAAAAATTGTGAACAGGTATTTGCTGGCATACAGTGATCTAGGAGCGACAGCGAATTGTTGTCCTTACTTTTAGTTTAAATTTAAGTTGACCGAATTTTTATTAATTGACAGTCATATATTTACAGTATAGACTGGGTGAGCCTACCCAATTAGTTTAATATATGACAAGTGAACTGTGGGACACGCAAGCGAGTGATGTTGTGTGCCACGCTTAGACCGTTCACGCAACTAGTTTAGCTCCAGGAGCTTAGATATATGGTCGCATAAAAACGTTTCTGAGGCACAGCAGCCTGAGGGCTGCTGTGCCTCAGAAATGTACCTAGGGTGGGGGCGGGAGAAATGTCAGTAAACCAAATACACCACACATTGACGGTAGAACCAACTACTACGTACCCGATGTCTGCCATCTAGTTCGGTTCTCACCCACCACAATGCTAGTGTCTTCATCTAGTTCATATCTAAACTATCATAGCTTGCGTCTACTTTAGTTTCACTCTAACTCACTGCAGCGATGGTATCAAGGATAACATAACCTCATTCTAACCCCGTAGGAGGATGACTTCCACCTTGTAACGATTCCGATCGCCATACCACTCCTCCGTTCCGAACCTTGATGGGCTTTACCAGAGGTCGTGTATAGGCCCTCTAACTGATTACATCTCACAGTCATCAGCTAGGCCTCGGTCGGGATAACACCAATGCAAATGCCTCGGTAGACATTTACATCAGTGAAGTTTAACTCAGCCGTTGCTTTTGCTGTAGGCTTTTATCGACCTACAACTTCACCCCACAACTAATTAACCGTAATCTCGGAAGCGCGAACCCCGTGCCTAATCCACTTACTATACTTATGTGACTGGAAATGTCCCATCCGTCGTTTATTATATGAGTCAATGCGTGCCAATTCACCACCCAAAAAAGGTTTATCGCAACAAGGAAATTCAGACCTTACTACAGTACATTCTTGTAGTTTTTAACAAATTATTAAAGTGGGAAATAGAGGACAAATCTCTCTCTTAAATTCCACGTTCTCGTGACATTCTGTTCTCACCACATATTTGCCCAACGTCGTCGAAGACGCAGTCAGACACATACCAGAAGCGGATAGATGCCACTCCACCGGAGCTAATTCACAATATTAGAAATAATCTTAATCCCACGAGAAACAACTAATCCAAGCTCGATGCCAAAACGCCTACCTGTAGCAACTTAACGTCTAAGCCGAAGCCCTAGTCATCCAGGATCCTATCTTACTAAAACTCCTTCAGCCGAACTGCGCAATTCAAGATTTCGAAGGAAGCCAGCGACTATCGAGCACTCACCTAGGGTTTCCACTTGACCCTTAAATCTAAATAGGAATTCAATCTCTTAAGTTCTGTAGTTACTTTGGTACGTCTAGCATCGTACCGGGGACAGTCGTAAAGTACATAATCTACATTATCTGCAACTCCACAATCCGAGCAAAGATCCAAATCTAAGAAACGAAACATTGTTAAACATTCACGAAATGCACCAGCCCGAATAGGAATTATGTAATATGCCGATTGGGGAAACCCACCTAATCGCCCGCAAACCTATCGCACCGGTAAAAATAAGATGTGTATATCAACCTGTAGTGGATTCATTCCATATTGCCAGCGTAACCTCAATTACGAGTACATGATATCCGCCATCTTGAAATTTCCTACTGTCGGGAGGGAATTTCCCTCGCAGAGATGCCAACATAACCTTTTTACACATTAAATACTACACATTTACTTAACGAAAATTTAAAAAGGTTGGTAACACTGCGGATCCGCCATATTGGATTTGATGACCGAACCAATCACTGCCTGCTACTACAAAAGAAATATTTTTTTTTAATAAAAAAAATTGGTAATTAATGAACGCTAACCGAGTTAAATAGTTTACGTAACATATTATTCCCAACAATAAGCGGCAAACCATTCTTTTGCTAATTTCATTAACCCATTCTATTACAAGTGAATGCAGATTATCTTTGCAAAACTGATATTACAGTTACTCTGACTTTAGTAACGTTATCGGTACGGCCAGTTTCTATATAAAACAATATGAATAAGTAAATTGTAAATGAAATCACTTAATGTCGGTGTGTTTCTCTTGAAGATATATTATAAAATATTCAATTCAGGATTAAGTCAACGGGACTTCAGTTCATTTGTAAGTTTGAGCTAAACTTTTAGTTATCTTAATAATATTTTTTTTTATTAGTTTATTATTCTTCAGAATAACTTTGTCATTTTCAATTGACTTGTGAGCTATGTTATCACCTAAACTATTACGGTTATGAAATTTAACAAACATTAGAGGTTACTTTTAAATATTTAAGTTATTTATTGTTTTCTGAAACAAATATTTTACCAAATTAAATTAGTTTGGGTTAGACTTAGACCATCGAGCTTATCTAGTGATTAACGCGACATTGCAAATCTCCTGATTTCGAAGTCGAGAGTTCTAAAGTTCAAATCCTAGTAAAGGTAGTAATTTTTATACCGATTTGAATACTAGATCGTGGATACCGGTGTTCTTTGTTGGGTGGGTTTTAATTAACCATACTTCTCAGGAGTGGTTGACCTGAGATTGTACAAGACTACTCTTCATTCACATTCATACATATTATCCTCATTCATCCTCTGAAGCAATACCTTATGGTAGTTCCGGAGGCTAAAACAGAAAAAAGAGAGGTTGGGTTAGACGTAGTCTAATTTTCTTTTTTACGAATGGTTTACCTTTGATCATAAGATTTGTTGTGTTAGGTTTTGTAAGGGATTAAATCTTTTTTTTTCTTTTTACCCTGACACAGCAGCTGGAACCACCGTTAACATGTCTTCAGCCGTTGTGCAGTGTCGTGGCAGCAGATTAAGCCTATCACCCGCTATCTAAGATTATTCCTGTAGGATCATCCAGCAGGGTCTCCTTTGCTTCACCGAGACACTCCGACACCCCTCTTCTGGCGTGCCGAATAGCCCCTCCACAAAGAAGCTGCCTTCCCGGCCCTACCTAGCCCTACCTAGGGTCGAATGTGCATTGCACACATGCAGCCCTCCCCCCATGCGCGACCCTCTGTTTCCTTGAGGGGCCCCCATGCGTCTTGGAAGTACCCCGATACAGACACTCTCTTGCATGAGCCCCGAACCAAGGCATCCTTAGCAATAGGGCTACCTCCCTAGCCCTGAACGTCGCCACGATTCGCCCCCAAGCGTACATGACATTCTTTTTTACACCTTTTTACTGATTTACTTTTTCTAGGTATATTCTTTTACGCATTTTTTAAACGAGTTTATTAATATACTAGATTATACTGATATAAAATATAGTAGATCCATGTTAGAATCTGCCGATTGAATCTGTCATTCCCGTCGCTGTCGCATCCAGGTGAACATATGAGTGCCGTTCTCGATGATGTTCAGTCTGCACTCTACTCTGTATATTCTAAATCTTTTCTTCAAAGGATGATGGTGACGAGGCTCGCTACATGCGTCCATTCTTCTTTTCCCCGTAACATATAGGGGACAATATCTTCCGGCCTTAGCCATCCAACACCAGATCTTGCCTTTATCTCATCCCACCTGGAGCACACGAAGAAGGTGTGCTCCGGGGTCTCCACGAGCCCACAGTATATGCAGTTCGGGGACTCCCTCCGTTTGAATTTGTGGAGGTAGGACCCGAACCCTCCGTGACCCGAGAGGAACTGACATAGATAGTGATCTACTTCTCCATGCTTCCTTCCCAGCCACCTCCCCAAGTTGGGGATGAGACGCCTGGTCCAAGCCCCATTGTGGGAATTGTTCCAGGACTCTTGCCATTCCTGTAGGAGGAGTGTCGATGACTCCGGTTTCTGCATCCCCTCGTACAGTCTCTTCATCTGTAGGGCCCGTAGACGTATTGGCGGGTCCACCGCAAAGATTTCCTCCCCGGACACCGTCCTGTACGGTTTTCCCAGGGAGGGAAGAAGACAAATAGGCCGGTACGCCGGCACTTGTTCTTCCTGTACCGGTTTCGGAAGAAGCAGTAACCGGCCTCTTTTCCAGGTCTCCGAGAAGCTGTTACTACTCAAAGCCTTGTTCAGTACATCCAATACCAACCTTGGATGAGATGCAACAAGACGTTTCAACAGAAGACCTGTAACGCCGTCTGGACCTGGGCTCTTGTTGATAGTTATTCTTCCCGCCGCCCAGGCCAGTTCCTCAGGGGTGAACCTCCGTATATCCTGGCTGATAACCCGCATGCGGTCCGTAGCCTCGCAGGGGAATAGAGCTGCCACAGCCTGCGTGGCTTGTTCCAGGGTTGGAATGGGGATGATGGACTTCCCGAACTTCATCAGTATCCGGTAAGTCCTGGTCTAGTTCTTCAATTAACTTCTTCCAGGATTCTTGCTTCGCCACTTTGATCGCTGCTTTCAATTCCCGCCTGGCCTGCCGGAAGGTCATCTCGGTGTCTAGATGCTCTTCAGACCTGCTTCTATGTGTTCGTTTCAGTCGCTTTCTGGCCCCAGTCGCCACTAGTCGCAATCGAGCTATGTTGTCGGTCCATCAGTAAACCGCTTTCCTTGGTGGGACTGTCCTTGGTCGCAGGCGATCAAGTTCTTCCCGCAAAATCCTGGAGAAATCTTCAGATCCCCATTCCAGTAGGTCCTCCAGTCTAGTTGCGACTGCAGCGGAAAAGTTCTCAGCGTGCCTGTCTTTGGAACGCCAGCTCCTTCCTGCCTGCTATCTGAACTGTCTTTCGAGGTGGATGTCAAATTCGATCGCCCGATGATCTGAGGCGAACTCCTTATCCAGAATAAGGGATTGAATATTATCAAATTTTTAAATATCCAATGAGGGAGCGTGGAGAAATTCACTGGATGCTATATCATAAAAGAGGATAGAATTTACCCAAATTTTGTTTCAGCATCGGTCTTACCTTGTAAAAAAATATATACAGTCGGAAATATCACTGAAATTCGAAAGATTAATTTTTTCCCAAATTATAAAATTATTTTTAATCTTAAAATATGCTACAATTTTGTTTTCTTTGATAATTTCAATCAACCAACCTGAATTTTGATTCCAGTGTTGGAACATTTTTTAATCCTTAAGAGGGATTTAGAAATATTAATTTCTTTCTTAACACTAAGAATTCCTTAAACTTAACCGATGTAAAAAAAAGGATTTTTTAAAAGTATTTTCAAGCCTTATTTATAGTCAAACGTATAGTCTTCAATAACTGCCTTTTTATGCACAGAAACTTTACCAAATGGACATACAGAAAGTTTCTTCTAGGTAACTGTAATGATAAACAGAATATTTCTGTTTATTTGATTGAGAAGCTATTTTTAGTTTGTTACTCTACATCGTTTATTACTAGATGAAAGGTTCAAAAAGAATAAACTATCAATTAAAATACAGATATTCAACCATTAATTTTAGTAAAAAAGAGCAAAATTACAAAATATTAAATCTAAATTACAAACAAATTTTTACATCAGAATTGAATTCATAGAAAATAAAATTTCACTAAACTTATAAAAATAATAAATTTATTTATAACAAATCAAGCATTGATTTTTAAAAAAGCATTATAAATGTAATGATATATTACCTCTAGTCATTCTGATATGCTGCTTTTTTTTTGATATGCTAATGCTTTCTTTGAAATCATGACAATAACACTCTTTTTGAAGTCTGACGGAACTTCCCCGTTTTCATAAATATTACACACTAGTTTGTATAATCTATCTATCGTTTCTTCGCCTGCACTGCGCAGTAATTCTGCTGGTATCCAAAAATTGGACTGGTATAAAATTGTTTTATTTATTTAAAAAATTTTATTAGTTTAAAATAGATATTGTTTATAAAACATTTGTAATCATAACATTAATTTTCGAGTTTTGTATACAGATGGGAGAGTAGGTGAGTAGTAAATAGAAATACAATCATTTGCTAGATATTTCTTCTTTTACTTGAATAATGATGAAAAAAAGGAATTTGGTATAAATTGAATTTCCTTCCCCTAAAAAATAAATAAATAAAATATCATAATTAAAATTAAAATATTTCATTTAAGAAAGGTTTGTTTTTATTTATTTTCTAAACCTGCGAAAGTTAAGAGATGTTTCTGAAAATTACGAGATGTTTCTTTTTTATATTTCAGAAAGACAAAAAAAGTAAAAAAAAATTGTTTAATTTGTGATAATAATAGTCGATTTTTAATGGCAATAGAGAGCGGGCTATTGAAGTATGCAACAATCTGATTGGTTTTTTTTATAAACACCAAGTTTTTAGTAGAAAAAAACTCGGTCACTGATCCCTTTCAAAAAATTTTGAACTTCATTCTGTTAGTATTTAACAAACTACGGTATTTAAATAAAATGAATAAAAGCAGAAATTTAATGTCAAAATATACAGAAAATCTATACCTATAAAAAGCTAATTTACTTGAATATAAATCGACATATTTTTTTCTTTTTTTTAATCTTTAATATTTATTTCTACTCTCTAATTCCAAAATTATTTGCTACCTGCAGAAAAATAATAGATAAAATAAAAAACAGGTAAGATAAGATAATTAATTAAAAATAAAGTCATTAAAAAAAATAAACAAATATTTTAATAATCTTACTTTAACATGGAATTCGCTCAAAACTCTTAAATGACAGAAAACAAATATAGGGCAAGTTAATGAGTATGTGGACTTTAAAAATTAAGAGACAAGTTGACAGATAAACTTAAAAGAAAAAAGCAAGATATTTATGTTAATCGTCAACTGCGTGTGTGATTTTAACTGTGTTTTTAATTAGCTTGATGAATAAGAATTTTTTTGTACTAAATTCACAAACTACTTTTAAATATATCGGCTATATATTAGATTACAGTACAGGAAAACATGTTTTTAAATCAATATTTTATGACAGAATAAGGTCATTCTTGTATTGACCTAATCATGTAGTTAAAACAAATTATATTTAATCCTGTAATGCGAAAAAAATGTAGAAAAGTCTTATATTTCTTATAAATAACTTAAGAAATGAAAATATTAATTTCAATTTTAAACATACTTCAAAAAAGGACCTCGTTTTCAATTCGATCCGGTTTTTTTATATTTAAACTTTTTCACTAAATTCAGATGATTCGTTTTTTTTTTTTTGCTTTTTTAGTTGTTGAGAAAGTCACTCCGATAATTCAGCTGTAAGTCTTCCCAGAATTTACCTTTTTTTTTTTTTGGAACCACCATTTAACCGAGTCTCTTGACTCGTTTAATGCCATTCCTTTCTGTTTTGCGTATCTTTTCACTTCAACATTTTTACTAAAACAGACATCCACACACTTATCTAATTCAAATACCCCAGTCTTAGTCTTCCACAGTTTTTACTTTCAACACTCTCTCTATCAAAATATCAACTAAACCTGTCACCAATTTAGTCTGCCTCTTTGGAAAATTACTTCGCAAAATTCTCTCCTCTCGTATTTATTCGTCTTTGGATGGTTTTAATTTCAAATTTTATCGACTTACCTAATTTTTAACATGGAACTTATTAATTATAAATTAACCTTTTAAAACTTATATTTCAAAAACTGTATTATTTTCACTTTTAGTATCTTCCTGGTTAGTTTTTTACTACCCTAAAGCAATATACTTCACTCTACTATTTTTAAGTATTTATTTTTAGTAATTTGGGTATATATTGGAATTTAGTAGACTTCTTTTCGTCAAGAAAGCTCTTCTTGCATATTTCACTCTGTTTTTTATGTCTGCAACACTTACGTCCATCTTTTTTGTATATTTTATTAAATAAAAATATCACCTATATTTCTATTGTATTTTCTATGTTATTGTTGTATTGTTTCTATTGTACTGTGTTCTGTCTTATTATTAATTCTACTTTATCCTCTTTTATGTCATATTTAATTATTTTATTTTGATTTATTTTGTCTTTCCTAGCCATATATACATAACATTCAGTTTTTTCGAATTCATTTTTGGTTTTTGTCAAAAAAAAGTCATTAGTTGGTTTTATGTAGTTTTTTCTCCGTGGATTGTTACAACACTCAATTTAATTACTATTTTACCTACAGTTACATTACTGCTTCAAAGAATACGTTAAAATGCAACAGATTTCTTATCAGAGCTTCCCTTCCTTCAACCTCTATTCTTATATACAAAGTGATTGTAAATTACACGGCAATCTCTCGGTAAAATACTCCACAGCCAAAAATAATAAAAACATTCATATAAAAGTAGATCAGAAAACGAGTAATATTTGGCGAGTTTCGGCTCGCGAAATATTTAGCTCTGCTTTCTGCACCCTCTGTGAAATTAAACCGTAATAAAATTCTTGGGGTACAAATCGACAGGTAAATTCCTTATGGCTTCTGATGTAAGAAATTGAAAAAAAGTTGTACCAGACCTCTATCTTACTTAGGTATTAAGAAAAATGAGGTAAAACACGAAACCTTTTGTTGGAAAATACACTTTTTTCCAACAAAGATCGAGGTGACCATTTTACTGGTCCGTCTAGTCTAACTCATTGCTTACTGAATGTGTGATTATGATTAAAATTATTCATCAAATCATCATAGTAGTGAGCAGATGCGCCATCATTGAAAAACCACATTTGTATTCTATCTGCAAATGGAATATCTTCCAAGATTTCATCAGATTTATTTGCAAAAAATTCTAGTACTGCCCTCTATGAACCTTACTGTAAGAAAAAAGGGCTTATGAGATCATCAAGAAGAATACACCACATACTAAACAAAAAGTGCGTTGAAAATAACTAGTACCAATCTCATGGGAATTTTCTTCTGCCGAAGGGTGAGTGTTCCGATAATTTACAATGTATCATTTCTTGTAAAAAAGGATTCATTAGTAATTAGAATATTTTTTAGGAAATCGAGATGAAAACATTTTCTAATTAACCATCGACTGAATCAACATCCGTTTTCAACCGTTTATTAAAATCAGGTGGTAATAACACTTGTTATTTGTAATAGATATAATTGTTGCTCCCTTAAAGTTCGTTACACACTTGTTGCGAAACATGAAAAAGATATGACCTTCTAGCGCTTGAAATGGGAGATAATTGTGCCGCGTTCAATACTATTTCTTCAGCGTTGGTATTTTTAATAAAAATTCACGACCAGCATTGAATTGTTTTGGTTTAAGCTTATCTGTTCTACAAACTCGTCTGTCGAATTCTTCAAATTTCTACAATTCGGTACTATTTGATCTGGATAATTTCCTAGTATTCACGCAAAGCCACTTATCCATTTTTACTTACTTATCAAAAAATTAACTTACTTATCGAAAAAAGTTTTTACTTACTTACTTTATCAAAAATTAAAAAACATATTCGTCAATTATCCAAACGAAAACAAATTTGTGGAATCACTGCGAATGACTGACCTAACAATAGCCGAAAAAACACAGCTGAAATAAATATTCAAAGTCTTCATAGTAGACGTTGATCGGACTTTGTTGATCGGTTGTTATAGCCAATCCAAAAAAATGAAAGTGGAGCATACAACCGTAGTTGTAGCTATCTGAAACAATCACGTTATTGGCCGCTATTTTGGACTGGGTGATGAGAAATTACTTATAATTGCATACATTTTTTTTCATCTCTTCGAGCACTTTAAAAGGATATATCAAGTGACTATTTGTCCTAATTGAAATATTTTATTTGACCCTACCTCCACCCCGCCGCAGAAATCCAAATGAGTGAAATATACGTTCATTGTTACAGCCCTTTGGTGCAAGCAAGAATGCAAACAGATCAAGACATCTCAATTATAAAAAAAAGTTTGAGGGTGCCTATTTTAATTTTCAGCTATTCGGTATATTTTTAAAATTGAAAATTTCCGTCCACATTAAATTATTTAGAAAATTTTTTATTCAGATCTATAAATGAAATTGGTCTTTCTTATGGAAAGACCAATTGTCCTTGTTCTTTCATCGATTGACTGGTCTTTCAACTAACTCACTATACACTACACGTTGCATTTAATTGTAAAATATCGTAATAAACAGTTTAGATGAGTGAAGTTAAACTAAAAATAAAATATTTCCAAAATAACAGAGTTTCCATAAAGTCTAAAAAAAAAAAAAAAGAGCAGAGGTGCCCATGAAGCCTCATAAGAGAAAACTAAATACCCAAAAGAAGTTAAATATT
>JAAAKQ030241283.1:0-11101 GCA_010016005.3 Zanna intricata | reverse complement strand
CTCTCTCTCTCTCTCTCTCTCTCTCTCTCTCTCTCTCTCTCTCTCTCTCTCTCTCTCTCTCTCTCTCTTATATATATATATATGTATACGCGCGCGCGTGAGTGTATTATTATTTTTATTACGGTGATAAAACATTAAGCCCAAAAATGAATTGTCTGCAAATTTAACCAATAAATTTTACATAAAGACATTTTCTTAACGCTATCTGGTATTTTTGTGGTAGCTAATACAAATATTGAATAGATCAAACTAGCTTTTAGGCTAATGAGAATACTTGCATTCAATATAATTGTTATATTTTTTAATAGATACTGTACCATGTTAGGCTTAGGTGTATTACCCAGTAAAACCTGCTCACTTTATTTTGTAGGTAAAAAATAACAAATAATACTCTGTTCAAATTTCAAAACACTACTTTTGTTATGTAAAGATCTATGAAGATCTTATGAAGGAATCAAATGGAATTATTTTAAACCGATATAATATTTCTTAAATTTTTCACTTCCAAAAATAACAGAGCATCCTAACAAAATTTCAAGTTTTTTTCAAAACGTATTCTAGAAAGTATAATCTCAGAACACCATTAAATAGGTAAAAAAAGTAATAAATATGTAAAAATAATTGTATGTTGTTCAAAAAAGTGTACCGCCTTTTTTAAAAAAAAAATCTGTGTTTTAATGAGATATTATTTACCATCTTAACTTTTTTATATTTTCAATATGAATGTAACATATATTTTTAAAGATAATGTAAAAAAACTCTTTGATTTCTTGAATATGATTTACAATATATCTTATCATTTTTTAATAACCGAGTACAAAAAATAATACGTAATAATTCCTTCACCAAATAAAATCTAAGGCTGGCCTCCGTGGCCGAGTGGTAGCGTCTCGGTCTTTCATCCGGAGGTCCCGGGTTCGAATCCCGGTCAGGCAATGGAATTTTTAACACACGCTACAATTCATTCATTTTCCTGTGATGTAATACTTAATTGTGGTTCTGGAGGTTAAACACAAAAAAAAAGAAAAAAAGTAAAATCTAAGTAACTTATTTATCATCTTATACTTTAGGATTGTTAGAATAGAGTTTGCTAAGATATTTAATACAAAATTTTGGAACATGTTAAAAAAATTTCTTAAAAACTGATCTGAAAATTCTTTTGTTTTCTTCTATCTGTAAGAATTTTTTTACAATGTTAATAAAATTGGAAATACATTATTGCATATTTAAAAAATAAATAGAAATACATTATTAATAATAAAAAATAAATAAAATAAACAAGAATTGTAAAGCTAAGTCTTTGAAGAAATGTTATTTACGTGTTTAAAAAACAAGATATTATTAATAAAATCTATGCGAAAATAGTTATTCAATCATCTGTTATACGAAGTAATATAGAATTCTTTTTTTTTCTTTAAATAATTTAAATTGCAAGTTCATTTATTGAATTTGAATTTAAAAAAACTGAAGATATACTCGTATGCAATACAAATGGTAAAAATATTCCCTTCAAAGAAGAGTTAAAAATATTTAACCACCAAAAAGAAATGTATCATATTTAAATTGTTAAATGGCAATACATAATATAAATATCAATAAAAGTTTCACCTCATTTCTTAAATAATTTAACGATATTAGGCCTTTTTTCACTACGATCAAGGCTAAACCCTTTTGAATTGATTCCAATGACTTGGAATGCACTATCAAATTTATAAATCTTTGTTTTATTTGAAAGTTAAAAAAAAATTCTTATAAAAAATTTCAATTTAGATTTACATAATTATTGCTTATTTTTTTATAGTATGATTTTGGACAGCTTTAATTTTTAATACTGAAGATTTTACATTTATAAGTTGTTTTTTTTTAAGAAACTATACATTTATGAAAACAATCATTAATACTAAGTTTCAAACAGATTTTTCTTTCATGAAAGTAACAAACTTTTTTTATTAAGAAATGTCTTATAAAGGCTAATCACAAAACGTATTAAGAAAATAAAAAAAATGGCTCTGTATAAACAGCCATTAATAATAATATTATTTATCTTTGAAGCTGATATTCGTAAAATTTAAATTCGTGGAAAAATTGTGTATGCCGTTATATTAAATTAAGCTAAAAGATACTAATCTAATAATAAATATAATTTTCCTATTAAAGGGAAATATTAAATTTTATTGAATCATACACTTTTGAGAGGTAAACAAAAACATAATGAGATTTTTAAAAATTGTTAGCTTTTTTATTGAGTATATTAATAAATCTGACACTTAAGTCAGTAAATAATTAGTTATTTTTTATAAAATTGATTTTTTTGCGGGGGTGAAGGGGTACCCGTTGAACAGATAACTAATATGGAAGCCTAAGAAACCCTTATCAATTATCTAACATTTTGCTTTACAGAATTAGGGTCAAAACATTAAGATAAATGATCTCAGTCTAACAAATGAGAGCGATGAAGCAGAACAAACTTAGTATATATGTATCACATATCACAAAAAGATCAGGGTGACGATACTAGGCATCGGACTGTCGTTAACGATATGAATAAATTAAATAAATAAATATCTGTACATGAAGTCACAGAAAAGGAGTTAGTTCTATTACTTATTTATTATTTGGTTGGTATAAATGCATCTATCTGACAGTTTTATGTGAAAAAAAAAAAGCTTTACATGAAGAGGCGATGACGTATAATCTGCATAATTATTATGAAATAGCTAATATTTTACACTTTTCGATCAAGTTTAGGTTTTTTCTAACTCTTATTTCATTTTGGTGATTTTTATTAAAATAGTAATCAAATATGAAACATATTTTTATAATTTCATGTATTAAATTAATTAGGTTTGTTTCTAAAGTGTGAAAGAACTTTAAACAACTCATACTGCTGCCCGGCAGCGATTTAACACTAGTTTTAATGAGTTCGGCTGATGCGAGTAAATAAAAAAAAAGATATTTGAAAGAGAGAAAGGTTTTGTAGGAAAGGGGGGGATGAAACTGCGCTTGTAAAGTTGGGGGTGGTATAACAAGAGAGTACAATATATTTTTATACGGGAGAGGGATTTAAAATAGATAAAGAGAGATCGATGGGGAGACAGGGTGAAAGATATAATCTTATTTCGAGAAGAGTTGTACCGCCGAGATGCACGGTCGTTTTGTTGGTTTACTGATCGGAGAACAGGCATTACGCAAAGTCCGACGCCGATATAACCCACGCACTGGATGGACGAGGTTACGCACTTCAACGTAAATAAATTTGCTGTGTACGCAACGCACCGTAGGCATCGGCCTGACGACGGGACGCATATGCTACCGAGCTCTCTCTCTTTCCCACTCCTTAAATTTTACTCCTCCATTCGAATTACCCGTCCTCATAATCCCAAATTTAGATACCGGCCGACGGCCGACGGTCGCTGTTCTTAAATTTTACTCGTTACTAAAGAAACAAACAAATAACACACGCATAGCAACCGACGACTTAAATTATCTCAATACAAATTCATTTCATCTATTTAACAAACCGAGCAAAAATTATACGAAGTCTACAAAACACTCATTCGCCTCTCGGCCTTAAATAAAAAAAAAAGCCTGATAAAAAATAATAGTTTTATGAATTAATATGACACAATTTTCATTTGAAAGTGCAAAACTCGTTTACAAAACGATTTTTCATCACGACAAAGAGTTCATTTAACTTGAAGATAAATTTATAATATAATATTATTTATGATATTAATAGAATAACCCTAAAACAGTGAAATTAATCATATTGGCAATAAAAAAATATATTACAAATTTTTTTTAACTATTGGATAAATTATAAAATTTATGTGATAAATTATCACGCAGATTGATAATTTTGTTATACAGAAAATTTAAAAAAAAATTACATTATAAATAATATTTAACTATTTTTAGGTGCACAAGGTGTTAAATTATAATACTTAGTGTACCTTAGTAATTAAGGTTCAAGGTACTCCCTGTGTACCTTTGGTTGTAATTGTTATTACAATAATATACCAAGTTGTCAAGCGAGTATGATAAATTAAAATAAAAAATAATTATATACTATTTATATATTATAATTATTAATTTTGTTAAAACGTTTAGATAAAAGCAACCTAAAACTAAAAAAAAAAAAAATATAAAAAATAAAAATAAAAACAAAACTCTAATCTAAAGAATTTTCTGGTATTAATTAAAAAAACATTTTAATCTTTATTTTTGCCGCATAGAATTAGTGTTTATATTAATTTAAAATGTAGACAAAAATTCTTATTTAAATAACCATAACAAAAAAATTGCAGTAGAAAATAAACCTGTTATTTATTTAATTAGGATTTGAATTTAAATTAACTACTGATTTACAACTTTAAGACATAAACATGTGGGAAAAAGATAATGATTATAAAATACCAACAATTACGTTTTTTTAATAAAAATCTGTAAGGAAAATTACAAATTTATTTTTCCCAAGGATAAATACAAAATTATAATTGTAAAATTCAAATAAAAATTAAATAGCATGATGAAAAAAGAAAAAAAGTTGACAAGTTGGTAGGATTTTCCCGTCATGCGGCTGTTTATATACAAAATAAAATTAATATATTAATGACGTATTGAAAAAAAAATCACAGTTATAATTACAAGATAATAATATATTGGCTTGAGGTTAAAACTGCAAATTTGAAATCTGGTATTAATAAAAAAAATCTTCTATTTCAACAACTTTAAAATTAAAATTGTTTTCAGCGCCTTTGAAAATGTACATTTTGATACCCCTCACTACCATGTTTGTTACTTTTTAATTGCGAGTTAATTTCAGTTTAAAACAAATTTTATTTTTAATGCAGTCTTGATTACAATAAAAAAGGAAAAGAAGAAAACGCTAAAAATGCATAAGTAATTTTAATCAACACTTAAAATTAATATAATTTATTTAATATAATTTAATCAACACTTAATGCTTTTATGGTATGGGTCTAATTTCTGGATCGACGTGGTTGAACCGTTTAAATGGATGATTCCACTTGTTAATAAATTTTTGAGACTGGCAAGGTCGTCTTTTTAGAAACACGTCTTAAACAGGATAATTCATTAACTTCTAGAAGAAAACCAAGTTTTGTTTCAACATTTATTTAAACCGATCGTAGCAGAACTTTTGATTAGAAATATGCTGTTTCCATCCTAGTAAAACAGTTCATATCTTTCTTGAGATTTTTGGGTGGAATGGGCGTTCACTTCCTGCTGAATAGAAAGTTCTTAAGCTTTAGTTAGGTTTATTGGTCTCATCCTGTAATAATTCGTCATTTGTAAGCTAAGTTCTGGCGAGGTGAAATCCTATGCGGTCAACACGATACCGGATGTGTTATCGACAAACTCAGCCTCCAACTAAAATAGCTCTCGAAGGAAGACGGTCCTGTTAAAAGACAAATATTTCAATAAAAAAAAAATGGACAATATATGGAAATGTATTGTCCATCAACATATTTCACCTTCTTCTTCTTATAAGAAACTCTGTTTTTAATTTCTCTCTGCTTTTAGATAGTCACGAGACATCTCTTTTCTGATTGTTATCAGCACAACTAATTTTCAAATTCCATTGCCTGTAATAGTTTTTAGAAAATTTTCATTTACCACGATAATTCCGTTTGTTTAATTTAATTCCAGATATAATTCTTGCCGGCCTCCGTGGCGCGAATGGTAGCGTCTCGGCCTTTCAAACCGGAAGTCCCGGGTTCGAATCTCGGTAAAGCATGGCATTTTTCACACACGCTACAATTCATTCATCTCATCCTTTGAAGATGTGGATATACCTTAACGGTGGTTCCGGAGGTTAAAAAAAAAAGAAAAAATAATTCTGATACTAGAAGGTTACTTTTCCGAATGACAGCTGTTTTGTTTTAAAAGCAGCTGTCGGTAATAAAAAAATTGATAACAATCTTCTGAAAGAAGAAATTCATCCTTTCAAATTTCTTTAAAAAAACCTTACAGCCGTTAAGTGATTCAATAATTTCAATTACAGATCAGTTTACTGGATTTTAATTTTCACACTAACATACTGCCGATACTTCCTTCTTTAAAATTTAATTAATGGATCAACCAAAGAAGTAGTCGGAATTTTAGTGTTGATAAGACCAACAGCTTAACTGTAACTGGATTTAAATCCTTTTACACGGTAGTATTATCTCAAATTTAAACTGCTTAAGAAATGGAATTTCTTTCTTAAAATAGCTATAATTTATTACATTACATGCAAAAAATTTAATATGAAGCCTATATAATACAGTAATTTATTTCAATAGTTACAATTTGTTAATTTCAGTTGTAGTTCAATAAGCCTAACTGATCGGAACATTAAATGAAATAGATGTTTAGGCGTTATACAAATGCATAAACGCATAGACGTATGTGTTAAGAAAAAGATACCGAATAGTAAAGAAATACATTAGACGAGTGAGAGAAATATATTAGGAGTGAAAGAAAAAGAGAAACAATTTAAGTTGAAGATGGACGGGTGCTGGCATCTGTTCAAATACAATTTTATTAGGTATACAAACATTGGAATAAATGTGTATTATTTTAATGCACAGTAAAATAAAAGTAATCTAGAAATATTTTGAGCCTTAATTCCAGCTACAATAAAAATGTAATAACTGCAGATAATAAATATTGAGCAACTGTTCGAAAATAATTTTGTATTAGGCGATACTAATAATAAATACGCTGGAAATGATGTTACTGAACTTTCCCGCCATTTGAATACGATAAAATATAACATTTAACCCAATAATAAAGTTGACAATTATTTTATCCGTACAATCTTATTTACCTTGTTGTTTTTTTATTTATTTAATTTTTTTTTATATAAAACATGTATTCTAAAATTAGCTTCATCTTTTACAAAGGTTTTTTAAAATTAGTATGTAAAGGTATTTTATATACCACATTGGATATTGTATTAAGCTACTTCAACATTGTAACGCTTCATTTTGAAAGAATACAAACATTTGCAAGTAGGTAGACTGGAATAGCACAAAAAATTAAGAAGAGTTTATAGAAAATTGTATTTCATTGGGGGTTATATGATCCCATAATCCTGTGATAAAGATAGAACATCTTTCCAAATCTGACATGTTAAATTAAAGAAAAAATAACACATTTTTTAATTTTATAAACTGTAGGCGAGCAATAAGGTATGAAAATTTATACATAGAACTCCTGTTTTTAATGGTGTTACTCATATTAGTCCCTAACGGACAAATAAAAGACAGGAAATCATTCTATTCTGAGAACGTCTTACTAAGAGAAGACTAATTTAAGAAGAGAAAAAATCAGTTTGATAAGTTTTAATAGTTATAAATAAAAATCTCATTTTTAAAGAGACGGTTTTACGGAACTTTTTGAACTAATTTTTCAAAATATTGTGTAGGTTTTTGAAGGGATTGAGTTTTGATAAACTAATAAAAGTAAGAGTAAAATTTTCATAAAATCAAAACCCACTAATAATAATATATATATATTTTTTTTTTTTTGTGGAATATTAAATAAATAAGCGAATTTTTAGGAATTTTTAGAAAATCTTCACTAAATTATCAACAACAAAATCTTCTTTTTTAAACATCATTTAACTTCAAACTGTTGACTGATGTTGTAGAATAATTGATTAGCGGCAACTTATTAAGGCTAATAAGAAAAAAATATTTTTGGTTTCCAACTTTTTATAATCGTGCCTAAAAGTGATCAAAACCGTATACTAGTTCCTGAGTTGTGAGTGAACGCAGGAATATATTAAAAAATCTATCGGTAAGATTTTAAATATTTCCGTTTTCAAAATTTATAAAAAAAAATTTTTTTTAATATATATTTTATATGACAATTAAAAAGAAAATTTAGTGTTGTTAATATGAATAAGCAAATTATTCAATTTGCTAGAAATTTTTAATAAATTTAGCTTTAATTAACGTTTTAATAAGAATTTCAAATGTTTTTATACAATTATTTTTTTAGAAATTTTATTTTTATTTAGCCTACTTATTATTTTTACTACTTTGCTTATATTGTATATTGATTACTTTGTGTAAATCTATAGAAAAATCTTTTAGGTAGCAACATGTGGCTTGCTCTCTTGGCCTGGCCTATGTTATTGTCACAAAGCCAGATTTTCAATTAGGTTACAGTATTATTTTCATAACATACGCATGTAAAAAACCAACGCAACAGTATCAAAACATTTATTAGCTCCCTTCTTCCCAATTTATTTTATTTGTGTAATAGCAAGCGTTTGTTTGTGTGTGTGTTTTTAACTAGATTTACTTCTTTATTATATTACTAGCTGTTGTACCCGGCTTTAATTTGCCCGGGCGCTGCGTGTGGTGCAGGTATCCCACTAACTGTGTATAACAAACTCTATATGAACGCTTAGAAATTATGTGGAATAAAACAGAGCTTCAGTTAAGATTTTACTATATGTTAAATAAAGTTTGCACGTTAAACACTAATGCTTTAATTTTTTTATTTAAAAACTTAAGCGATTTCATGATAAAAAATAATTTCCTATTACAAAATCGTTTAAGAATATTTTACGATATATATTTTTTCTGCTTAATTTAATTCACTGCAGAAGCTTATACGTGGGAATATGGAAATGGAATTTTGTAGATATGAAAAATGACATACCACACCGCGGATTCGATCCCTGAATGAAAGACCGAGACGCTACTACTCCACCACAGAGATAGGAAATTTCAAATTAAATACTCTTCTGATTTACCATGTAAAATATTTTGCTGCAGTGCATAGTGAGAGAGAAGAAAAAACATTTGCCAAGTAGAGGGTACATTCCTTGAGTTTGAAAAAAGGGATTAGTTTTTTTAATTTATTTTTTAAGTTTTGCTAGGGGAAGGGTCATATATTCTAGCTATATGTTCATTCTAAGAATTTTTTCGGTAGAAAAGAAAAAAAAATTAATATTTGTAATTCATTCTCAAATCATCTGAATGTTAATGCAAATTCAAAATCATAAATAAAAAAACAAAGCCTTGTAATTATTATTTTACAATTATAAATAATTCTCAAAGTAACAATTTTAAAATTAAATACCTTTTAATCGATAAAAGTATCATGTTTTAGGCTAGCCACTGAATACGATTATTTGCGACACCACCCACACAAAATAGGAGTAGCTGAGACTTCATAGTGCGTTCTATGCAACGAAGAAGATATGACAGCCGAAAATACATTTATATGTGATCTGAACTTTACCTTTAGTAACTGATAAGAGCCATGTAAATAGGGCGGCTGTATATTGGACTGTGAGGAATAGAATGTCCGAAATGCCTACTTTGACGTAGAAAAATAATTGATAAAACCAAAGATATTAATTATCAATAAATGGTACTACCGAACATTAAATCTCATATTATTTCATGATTATTCCAACTAAAGAATATAAATTTTATTACGTTTTTCAGAAATTTATAATTTAGCTTTTATAGATTTATTTATGTAACAAATAGAAAATACACAAATACAAATATGTATTATGTGAAAATCCATACAAAAGATGCTGTACAGAAATCCAGGTCAGCACAAAAGCGGTTTCCTCGATCAGTAGGATTATTGGGATTTATTTATTTCACACTTCTTAAATTCCTTTCAAATATTTGAATTACTGATAGAGATTTAATCTTCCTGAAGTACATTGTTAATACATAACTTATTACATCGTTTTGACCAATCAGTTATAGTCATCAACAGTTTTCTGACAAGAAGATTTAGAAAAGAAATAATATTATTAAAAATAAAAACATATCAAATCTAGAATAAAAGTTTCATTCCAGAGTAATTTACTCAATTTTTTTATTAAATTAAAAATATGTGGTTTTTCTCTACTTTGTAAAATCTTGAATCTATCTCTTATTTTAAAGATCGAAGAGACCTTTTTAGCCTAATCGGTTCTGAGATTACAGAAAAACTGTTAGAGGAGCTTATACTGGAACTGGCAATGTACATTTGGCCACGAAAGAAATATTTTTTCCTCTAATTAAGGCCGATCATTGTAAGAGATTGTATCTGTGGTTTGTTAACTGTTATCATAAAACCAATCTTAAGATGCTGAAAAATTTGAACTGGAAAAGAAGAGTCATTATTAAAAATAATTCTTTTCAAGCGCATGGGATTTAAACTGAATCCTTGTCTAGAATTTTGATTTTTAAGAATGGATTTCGGGGTCTCATATGTTGAGTGAGTAAATGAAAAATATTTCTTTTTTATAGTCATAAAAAAAAATGTATGATTGATATTTAACTTTTAAGTAAAATTTTAACAATCATTAACTTTGGCTGATGTAATCATGATCTTATATATGTGAACTTTCATATATATATATATATATATATATATATATCATATAAATACCCCTGCATTTGTATGATCAAATGCATACATCCCTATGCAGGTAAGAATTTAAAACTTACTAGTATTATAAAATGTTACACAAAATCTTGACAGCCAGAAAAAGGATAATTTAACCAAGAAAATTGTAGGGCATAACCAGTTCTTCCCACCCGAAAGTACGCATAAGTTAGTAATGATTAGAGTTTATATTAATTATGTGTAAAAGTTTAATTTATATTTCTTATGTGTGCTAAAATAATAACCGTAACTGTTGTAGGTGATCTGTATGAGTTACAAGTCACTTCCAATTATGGAATAATTATTTTTTTATAATTTAAAAAACAAGCATTGTATGTTTGGTCACTACAAAATGAGGAGGAAAGTAGTTTCACTTAGCCAAACCTACTGTTGTATACCGGGATGCCAACCAAATAGAAGGGTAAGGGATAATCACCTTACAAAAGAAATTGTCATTCTGTTCACCACGGGGATTGGATTTAAATGAGCATTATTATTTGCAGAGAAAGCAACGGTAATTGACGCTAATTATAGCTCAGGTACTTTTCATTAAGCAAACCGCAAGAAAGAAAGGAGCTATAATGTAAAGTAAGATATTATTGTAGTTTTTAGTACAGTCAATCTGTCATGAAAAACGGCTGTTTTTCAAGAAAATTCCGGGATGGTTGAGATTTCATACAATGGT
>JAAAKQ030241272.1:0-11101 GCA_010016005.3 Zanna intricata | reverse complement strand
GTCCATCTACATTATTTCTACTACATTTCATTACTTTCGTTTTGTTCTTGTTTATTTTCATGCGATAGTGTTGCATAGGACTTCATCCATGCTATTCAAAGTTTCTCCTAAATCTATTTTACTTTCTGCTAGAATTACTATATCGTCAGCAAATCGTAACATCTTTATCTTTTCACCTTGCACCGTTACTCCGGTGCTAAATTGTTCTTTAACTTCATTAACTGCTAGTTCCCAGTTATATAATTACCATAATTATTGATAAAATAATTAGATCAAAAACTGGTATGAGTTGATTGAAAAATTAAATAAATTAAAAATAAAACTACAACAATAAGCTTCGATATAACTAACATGTACCCCAGTATTCCCATAGATTATACAATTTCAATAATAACGAACAAATTAATAAAAACAGGTGAAGATCAAAAATTTATATATAATATTATAATAATAATTACAAATATATGTAAAGAAATTATTTTAAATTTAATGGAACCTGTTATACACAAGAAAACACTTTACCCATGAGTTTTCCCTTATCTTCTTTAAAGTCAGAAATTTACCTACAAGAGTTTGAAAATAAAATAATTTATGGTATAAATCACTAAACTTTTATTATGAGACAGATATGTAGATAATCTTTATTGGGAATTAGAATGAATATATTAATATAACAATTTTTCAGCTCTCTCTAAAATCATAAACACAATACCACTGAAAAATTGAATAATGAGCTGACCCTCTCTGGTTTATTGTCACCTTCCATTCTCTCTGACATTTTTAACCTATATTTCTTTTTTAAAAAGGATGAATCCTTAGACAAGTATCATAGGAATTGGGTCGTGGCTTGGCTTTGCCATGATCCTTTGTACCTACAGTTTTCCCCCAAGATTGCATATAAAGCCAAACGCTGAGGAGCTATCCAGCCTGATCTACATCTGTGGAAAGAGGTAACAGTAACTTGGTATGCAAACCTGAGTGAGAAGAGAAAATAAAATCATTTTCATTTGAACTGCTAAAGTAAACCATTTTATCTGATGGGCAGAATTATTTTTCTTTCCTAGCAAGTACAGCTAGAATAGCTATATTAATGGTGAAAGAATGATCATATAAAAAAATGGGGGGGTATTAGGTTTTTTAGAAATCTTTATGTTTTAGGGTCTAATTAGTTTCTCAAGACCAAACAAAAATATGTTACATATATGTGCTGCTTTTGGCCTTTTATCTGATGACTGACCAAACTGATTTTATCAAATTTGGCACACATATTTATGTAAAGGAGGCATTTATCATAATTTTTTCAAATTTTATTTCAAGGGTGGAAGTATATTGTGAAAAAATTAATTTTGATTTTTTCAAATTCATTTTGATGAAAACTTTAAATTTATCAGCTACAATGCATATAGAAATAATCACAATTTTTAAAAAAAATTCAAACCCTACCTCCTAAAAGTGAAATATATGGTTTTTGTTCTTTTGTTTATCTCATTTTGGTTTAAATATTTTTCAAAAATTTGTGGAAGTTTATACTTCATATATAGAGCTATAAAGAAATGTCTATTTTTTTAAAAATTATTAGACCCTTGGCCTAATCTAGAAAAGTTGTGAAAATATTCTTTTTCTTATTTTTAGCATCGACTGAAGAAGGTTTTAAAGAAAATTTTATAAAGTAAATTCATTAAGCTTAATCTACATGAATATTTAAAGAAACAGTTTTCTTAAAATTTTTCTCCATTTGTTTTTGGTGTATAATTTTTATTATTAATTTTTTTTTTTGTATTTTTCTTTATCATTTAAGTGCTATTAGAATTAAAGTAGCTTTGGGACCTATATTATACTTTTCACCCAAAATGAGAAGCAATTTTTTTTCATTACTTTCTTAAAAGTTATTCTTAACTTTTTTGAACAATTCTCTTTTTAATTTTTTTTTTCGTGAGGGATCATTTCTTTATAAATAAATTTTACCTAAATTTTCCCCACAGCATAATGAAGCACTAAAATCTTATTTTCATAATTATTACTTGATCAGCATAGCCAGCAAGTCATGCAATATTTTGCCAATTTTTTTTATCTGGTTTACCCCTTTGGAGTACTTTACTATTTTATTCTACAAAGTGACAAATCTACAACTGTTTTATGCATCTTATTTAAAAAAGTGTGCATCTACCCATTCATTCACCTATGGTAGTAGCATATTACAACACATATTTGTTGATAGATCTTACCAGAGCCGATATTCATTTTGACTGTGGCAGGATCAATACTGTTAAATTATTTATGTTATTTGTTGTACAACTTCAACATGAGTAGATATATTGGCATGATAAGATTTTATTTTTTTTAAATGTTCTGTTTGAACATTTCAGAAAATTCCCAACAAATATTCTGGGGTTTGGTTTTCTAAAATATTCTGTCGTTTATAACATTTCATAAACATTCTTCAATATACAAGATTTTATCTGTTTATTGAATTAAAAACAAAATTAATCCTACTAATATATAAAATAAAATTACTTAATATTCCCAAGCTTCATGAAATCTTTAGTACACTTACTTCATTAGTAGGGAATTCCTGCTGGTTGCAGCAATTAATTAAATATCTCAGAAAGTTAATGAAGCTAACCTTTAAAAAAAAATTGAGTTGCATTTAAAAAAAAATAATGTTATAAAATAAATGAAAAAAAGAAGTCTAATGTTACTACAGTTAATGCAAATTACTTACACCTCTGATTATAAAGGTAATAAATACCCATTCCTAGACCTGCGCTTACTAATAATTGTAGCTGACTTAAATCCATTTAATTTGTTGCTATCACAAACAGTTTAATACCTGAAATGAAGCTGAAGTAAAGTAAGACTGTATAATAAATATTGCTTTGGTTATGTGTTAATAAATAAAATTAATCAATATGAAATTTAATTACTAAGATGATTAAAATATAACTCTAAAAAAAAATTATATGACTAAAGATCTGAGTAATAACTTAATAGTTTTTTTATGCAAGTCATTAAAACAAAACAGTAGAATAATTTAACTTATCAGAAAGCTGTTCTATTAAAAAAAAATGAGATTAATGTTTTTGAATTATGACAGAAAGATGAACTAAGGCAACAACAATGAAATAAATGCAAAGACAGTCAAATTAAAGAATTGATAAATTATGTAGCTCATGGCAAAAGCTGCAATAAAGCTGTTTAAAAGTGCAGTCAAACAAGAGGACAAAGTGTGTGTTGTGATGGCAAAAGAAAATTCTATACGTTATTTTAAAGTTATTAAAGATGAAGTTGAAGTAAACAACTTCATAAATTAATGTATTAATAAAAACTTTTAATCTTTCTTTTTTCTTTACTTTTTTTTTTGGAAACATTATGTCTTTAAGAGAGAAATTTAGAATCAGCAATGAAATGAATTACAGTGGAAAATTATCATGAAATGAAAACAATATAAAAAGCACCAAATGCAATAAATATAGTATCCAAAGTTAAAAAGGTATTGAAAGGAAATGAAGATCCACTTAACATATATATATATATATATATATATTTAAATTCTTATATCTTCATAGTACAATTTTGAAAATGCCATTAGTATATATTAAATAGATCAAAATCCTTTTCCAAGGTGGCTGCTCTGTTGCATTATGACAGTAGTTATAAAAAAAATTATCCCTCTAATATGTGTACAAAAAATATGTCAAACTTAGGTGGAACAAAGAGAACTGAAGGAAACCCTGGACACAAGAGAATATATTGTAGCTGATGAATCAACATAGAAAGTATAAGAATGCTAGTGATGAAGAAGGTAAAGGGCACTATCGACAATTAAGAAATGTTATTAATAGGAAGGGCAAATTAGCAAAAGAAGTGTGTGGATTAAAGAAAAGTGTTCAGAAGTAGAAAGAGAAATGATCATTGGTAAAAAAAAATGGAGCAAGGAGAATTTTATGGAACATAATTTAAAATCTAATAATGTGTTAAAGATGGTGCACCAAAAAAATAATACAAAAAAAAAAGGTCAATTGTGGGTAGAATATACTGCAGAGTTATATGGAGGAAATGAATTAGAAACTGCTTTATAGAGGAAGTCCAAAAGGATGAAAAGAGAGACACAATACTGAGATCTGAATTTAATAAAGGATTAAAATATTTGAATGGCAGAAAAGTTGCTGGGATAGATGAGATACCTGCAGAATTACTGCGCAGTGCAGGTGAGGAAGCTACATGTAGATTATACACACTGGTGTGTAACATTTATGAAAAAGGGAAGTTCTGTTAGACTTCAGAAAGAGTGTTATTGTCATGATACCAAAGAAAGCAGGAGTAGATAAATGTGAAGAATACAGAACAATTAGCTTAACTATTCACACATCAAAAATCTTACATAAAATTCTGTTCAGAATTGAGAGAAGAGTGGAAGAATTGTTAGGAGAAGACTGATTTGGTTTTAGGAAAAGTATAGGGACTAGGGAAGCAATTTTAGTGCTCAAATTAATAATAGAAAGAAAATTAAAGCAAAACAATTCAACATAAATCACATTTATAGATTTGGGTATTTGATAAGGTAGACTAGAATAAAATGTTCAGCATTTAAAAAAATTTAGGGCCAAGTATAGAAATAAAACAGTTCTAACATTTACAGGAATCAAAATGTAACAATAGTAACTGAAGAGCATTAGAAAGAAGCAGTAATAAAAAAAAGAGTTAGACAAGGATGTTCCCTATTTTTGTTGTTTTTTAATCATAGTTTAGATCTGGAGTAACAGTGCAAGATGAAAAGATAAAGATGCTACAATTTTCTGATGATATAGCAATTCTACTTGAGACTAAAAGATTTAGAAGAAACAATGAATGGTATGGATGAAGTCCTATATAAGAACTACCAAATGAAAATAAAGAAAACAAAAGTAACGAATATGGTAGAAATAAAGTAGATGAACCACTGAATATAAAAATAAGATGAGAAAAGAATATGAAGGTAATAGAATCTTGTGTTTGGGAAGTTGAATTACTAAAGATGGATGAAGCAGGAGAGATATAAAATGCTGAATAACACAGGCAAAACAAGCTTACAGTCAGAAATATTTGTTTACATCAAAAATTAATTTAATCTCCAGGGAAAAATTTTTGACAGTATATTTTTGAAGTGTAGCTTTGTATGGAAGTGAAACTTTGACAATTGTACCTAAGAAGAAAAAATTAGAAGAAGCTTTTGAAATCTGATGCTATAGGAGAATGTTAAAAATCAGATGGGTGGACAAAGTGAAAAATGAAGATGTGTTACGGCAAACCGATGAAGAAAGAACCATTTGGAAAGATATTACTAAAAGAAAAGACAGACTACAGGCCACCTCACCATGATATAATCTCATAGTCGCCACCACCTTAGTTATCATAGTCAAATTGTCATAGTCACCACCTTATAGTTATTTTGATATTGGAGGGACAAGTTGATGGGAAAAATTGTGCAGGCAGACAATGTTTGGAATATGTAAAACAAATCCTTAGGAATGTAGGGGGTATACCAAAATGAAAATGACTGGCACTAGATAGGAAATCTAGGAGCACTGCATCAAACCAGTAAAAAAAACATTATCATTTAAAGACAAAAAACTTCAAAAAAAAATTATCTTGAAGGATTCTGCATCCTAAGACATGATTGATTTTAACTATGAAGTATTTTTAATATGTAATGTAATTAAATAATTTAATCATGATAGAGAATGTGGGATCCTGTGAAAGTTTTTAATGATAAAGTTAAAGTAAGATGTGTCTTATATCAATTTTCTGTACTGGGTGGTTTATATTAATATAATTTAATGCTACAGAGAAATAATAAGAATCTTAAAAAGATTTTTTTAATAAAATAATTATGAATGCTAAGCAGGCAAAAACGGAAGTTTTTGTTTTTATAAATTACATAATAATTGACTAATTCTTGCCTCAAATTAAATTTAATTCCTAAATGGCAGTTATAAAAAATAATTATTTTAGTATAATAAAGCCATGATAAAAATAAACAAATTTACAGGTCATTTCCAAAAAGAAGAATACTATAACAGAAAATTATGATGCAGAATTTATTAATCAGCAACAATATGTTAATAGTAATAATGAAAAATAAATCGAAATATAATTAAATACAGTTTCAAGAAAAAGATCAGGTAATAAAATAAATAATACATTTTTAAACGTAACAAATATTGATTTTTAATGATAAAAAAATTATCATCACTAATGCAACTTTAATATTAAACTTAAATGGTAATAATAAAATTAACATTGTAGATAATGAAATAAATCCTAACAGAATGAATCTCACATATATATATATATATATATATATATATATGGAACAATTACATAATATCAGCTTCAACATCCAAAAAATTATAAATACCAAAATTAAATTTCAATAAACAGTTTTTTAATTACAAGAGAGATTAAATACAGACAATTTTTTAATACTAAAATCAGAACATTTACACCAATTTACATATCAGTTGAAAATTTGCAACAGATATACAAGTTATACAATATAAATTATACATACACATAATATAAATATATAAGATGAAAATATACAACAATTTATATATATGTATGTATAAATTGTTGATAGACAACAAATTTTGAGGAAATTAATAACTCAGCTAACAAATTTCATGAAGTCTAATAAAGAATTAAGATCAATTTTAACTATGACTACCAAGAGTTCATAAATTAAACAAACTAATTCAACTATTATCTATTTTAAATCTGCTCCCTATTAATAAAAAATAATAGATTAAATTCTTACGGAAAAACTCATTAACAAATGATTACAAATTAATAAATACATTAAAAAGTTTAAATTAAAAATCCAGAATGGTTAAGTATCATCATCATTATTATTATTATTATTATTATTATGGTAACATAGCTGTTTTAAATTTAATGATAAATATTATAAACAAAAAAATATTTAACTTATGGGATTTATTCAGCAATTATCTCAAATATATTTACTGCATTTTGAGAAATAAATTAGTGAATGGCATCTCTCATACACAAATTTTTAATTTGTACATTATATGTTGATATTTTCTCATTACATATAATCTGGTAATAAGCGATGAACATCTAATAATATTAAATTAAAAATTTGATTCACATTTCAAACAGATAATTAAATTATATAATGTCAATATTGAATTAATGAAATAAACAAGGATGGTTAAATGAAACAGGGCAGTATGCAGTTTGCCTTTGTTATAAGAACATGAATTTATTACTGATGACTTTATTAATTACAAAGTTACATTGTAATTTATGTGTACTTTGTACACAAAAAACAAAGATAATGAATTAATCATCATAAAGCATAATGTATTTGAAAATTGATATGATATTACTTCAGCAAAAACTAAAGTAAGAAATGTTTAAACCAGTATATAAACCTAAGATAAAAATTTTTATACGGATTTGAATACTAGATTGTGGATACCAGTGTTCTTTGGTGGTTGGGTTCCAATTAACCACACTTCTCAGGAGTGGTTGACCTGAGATGTACAAGACTACACTTCATTTACATTCATACACATCATCCTCATTCATCCTCTGAAGTAATACCTTATGATAGTTCCGGAGGCTAAACAGTTAAAAAGAGAGAGAGCGTATAAACCTAACCACCACATAATAAAAATATTTAAAAAACTCAAATAAGTACTAAAAATTTATAAAATTAAATGTACTGATTGCGATTGTATTTGTATAGGAAAACAAATAAATTGAATAGAATTAGATTTCTTGTACATTACAGAAATTAAAAAATAATGAATTAGGTTTATTATGTAATATGGCAGACCGATAATTAGCAAAATTCTATTTCATAGATCTATTTTCTATTGACACAAATTTAGAAATTAATAAAATGACAAAAAATTAACTGCGAGTGCCTTACAGGCAATTAGTGACATGTACTCCAGGTATCATATTGTCTGTGAGATAAAGTGTTTTATTTTTCTAATAACTCAATATAATATAACTGTGACCTTCTGCTGGATCCCTAGCCATATTTCAGGCAATGATCATGCTGATAGAGCGGCAAAACAGGCTTGTTTCCAGCTTCCTTTCACCAATCGCGTTGTTTCAAATGATCTTGTCTATTTTCTAAAGAGCATGGTTCATGATGAGTGGCAAAGTGAATGGGATGCTACTATTAACAATAAACTTCATACAGTTAATAACCAGGTAATCCCAGTTAATAACTCTGTCATCATGGAGCACCTCATGCAGAAATAACCTCAAAAAAAAAAAAGTGGAGGTTGTTATTTGCCATTTGAGAATAAAGCACACTCAGCTCACTTATGGATATATTATGATGCAAAGAGATGCTCCTGTTTGCGTTCGCTGTGATTGCCGATTAACAGTGCATCATATCCTTGTGGATTGTATCTGTTAACGCAGCATTGCGTTGCAAGTTTAAAGATTGACATGTGAGGTATGTTGGGCAACAGTGCAACAATGTTTTCAAATGTCTTGTGATTTATAAAGGCTGTGCATGTTGATTCAAAAATTTGATTATTTATATGTTCCTTATTATCTGTGTATATGCTATATTAATTAATTAATCTGGTATATACTATTTATTTGTTGTTTATTAATTCTGGTATATGCTGTTTATTAATTTTGTTCTTTTAACTTACTTTTTTAATGTTGTATCCATTATTATTTTATTTAGCTTTTAACATATATCATGGACACTTTCCATCTATGCTATGTTTTTATATTGCTGTTGTTTAATTTTTTTAATTATATTTTTTCTCTTTTAAATATTTATGTTTACTCTACAAATATCATATCTTGGTGCTTTATTCTAGTTTTAGTTTTTGTTTTGTTTATATTTTTATTTTTTCTGGGCGATAACACGAAAATGTTTTTTGCCCCCTCCCAAAAAAAAATACATGATAAACCATCAGGTTTATCATATTTATCAGGTTGACGTGGACGAATGATTCGTATTTAGCACGATATCGACTTCCCCACGATTATTTTAACAATATTTTCATGGTCGCCAATTATAGTGAGAACATGATTCGTATAAATAACCAACACGATATCAAGCCACAATAATTTATAAATTTATTATCAATTATCACAATAATTTATTTAACACAACAATTCAAACAAACATTTACAACGCTTAACAAAAATCCACATGAAACAATTTGTACTTCGTGCAATGTTACCACTAACAACTATGTCACACGAAAGAACCTCTCTCTTTTATCTTTTAGCCTCCGGAACTACCATTAAGGTATTACTTCAGAGTTTGAATGAGAATGATGTGTATGAATGTGAATGAAGTGTAGTCTTGTACAATCTTAGGTCAACCACTCCTGAGAAGTGGGTTAATTGAAACCCAACCACCAAAGAACACCGGTATCCACGATCTAGTATTCAAATCCGTACAAAAATTTTTATCTTTACTACACACGAAAGAACCAATACTGAACTAACGCACGGGTCTCTCAACCCGATTATATACTGTCAGCCAACATCCAGAACACAGTAGAAATCAGTAGAAGATTCTATTTGTTTCTATTACAAATATCTCCATTATTTATAAATACAATTAACTTTAAACAATATAAATAATTACTTTAATTACAAAACTAAACTTTACAAATGTCAACTGTCAAATAAAAATTCATTCTTAAGTAAAAATAATAATTCAAACAAAAATACAACTTTACTGTTTCTAGAACAAGCCAGTATATCTAAGCTTCTAGTAAGTTCGAAATCTGACCACTAGACAAAGACTGAATTATTTAAATACTATTAACATACAAATGAAATAATATTAACAAAATATTATTATTAAATGTAGAAATGAAATAATATCAACAAAATATCATTATTAAATATAGAAATGAAATAATTATTAACAAAATACCATTATTAGATAGTAATGTGCTCCTAAGATAAACAGATTGGGCGGAACTTTACAGCCAGAGACATCTCGTTCTTCTTTGGTATTAGTACAAGGAACACTTACTTCCAGATTACAGGAAAATTTGAAACCTCCAGTGCGTTTTTAAACGTGTCTAGCACCAGCCAGGGATGATTCTCTACTAGCATCTTAACCACTCTCTCTGGAACAAAGTCCAGTCCAGGGCTTTTGTCCGGGTGTAATTTTTTCGATGCAACGATCAACTCATCGATAGTAAACCTGCGTCCATGCGCAGCTGCAGTATTCTCCCAAGGTTTCTCGAGCACAAGAAACGATTCTGTAATCGCCGTGAGTACCTGCTCTCTGGTGAGAGGGGAGACGGGGCGGCCAAACTTCTTCATTATGGTTTTCTATGCCCGCCCCCTCGGGTCTACATCAAGGTCTCAAAAACATGTGCCACGCATTAGCCTTAACTTCTTTTATAGCTTGCCGTAGGGCATTGCTTCAAGATTGTCCAAATACTGTATAAACTCTGCCATTCCGATGTTCGGGGAAACATAGCTTGCAATCAAAACAAAATCCTTGAGTTCAACTGAGACAATTCCTTCCTCTCTAGTAACCCTTCATGTTGCAAAGCGTTCTGAAACCGGTAAAATGGCCGCATCATCATATCTGTCGACTAACCAAGGTTGCACCGCAATTTTTCATAGATTGGGCTTCACAATGGATAAGAAATCAATATTGCGTTCAAATGCCATCCGCCAGACGAAATCGTGGGAGATAGCCCTTCTATTAACATTAATTTTCGTGATTCATGATCTGGCTAGCTTACAGGCCGCACTTCCTATCCGGTGGCCTATTTCGTTGCAGACTACGCATTTCAACAGTACTTTGCAGTTCACATTTTGGTGTCCTAAACCTTTTGGAGTTGAAACACCAACCTCTCCTGTCTTTTTTTTTTTTTTTTTTTTGTGTCCGGAGATGAAGGAATGCCATTTACGCACAAAGTGTCGGGCTTGGACCCGGGCCGCTATTCGTAGGTTAGCTACCAGGCTAACAGGTTCTGCCAGGATGTTGATTGGCATAATACGATCTGCCCCATACCGACTAAACCTCCCTCTCCGAAGAACTCACCCGTCCCGAGACCGGACCCGCAATTAAGCATTACTC
>JAAAKQ030241194.1:0-7500 GCA_010016005.3 Zanna intricata | reverse complement strand
GTTTTCCTTTTTGTTCTTCACTAGGCCGAATATACGGTCACACATCGGTACCAAAATCCACTGAAACGCAGTTATAATCGGCCCTACAAGTGACACCTTCCTTCCTTTCACCGGCCCAGCGGTAAACACCATTACTATCAGAGAAAGATACTCGGACTGGTGCCTCATGTACCCGAAGTCCTTTATACACGTCACAGCTGTAAGAAACACCAATATGGATAAAAATTAGTCTCTTTTGAAACTAACAACACCGTTTGGTGTTAAGTTAGTTATTTGGTGGAATACTGCAGAGCCCGAAACAAATGATAGTGTGAGGGCCAGGTCCCCGGGCTATACGATGGATGCATTAAAACCTCCCAGTCAATTTCTCTCAATTTCTGACGGCTCGTTAAATATGTATGTGGTCTGGTGTTATCAGCGCGGTGTACGACACCCTTTCTGTTTACAAATTTTTAAATTCTTTTAAATTTGTAAATGCAATTGAGCAATTATCGACAGTGCAGGACTGGGTTTATCGTTTTGCCTAGCGGCAACAGCATGTGCTGTACGATGTTCTTTCAATCCCACCAAACACACTGTATAACCTTCCTGGGCGTCAGTGTGGGATTTGCCACAGATCGTGGAGCTTCTCCTCGCTTCGACCATCATCTTTTTTGCACATTGTTCTCGTAGGTTACCTACTTTTCATCACTAGTGATCAACTGCTTCCTCGATTTTTGCCAGAATACACTTACGCTACCTCGTGAGCAACAGGCTCAATACATTTTAGACTACCTATTATTAATTTGTAGTTTTACACCATTTATCAAGCGTCTTTTTTTTATGGTTCGAGAAGGATATAAATCCTATGAAGTACGAAACATAAACGTTGGAGCCGCTTTTTCTTATAAACATGGCCCATTTGCGATAAAGGAGTGAAAGTGTCACTCGATAAGGGACTTATCAGCCGAATATGATACAACTCTTTTTTTCGCAGTGCACGGCTAGTTTAACAATTTAAAAATAATCACTCTGTAAATGTTTGTATTAATAATAAATTATTCAATATCATTTGCATTTCTTCCGGCTAGCTTTGTCCGTTCGCGAAGATACATCAGCTCGGTGAAGAAGGCGACAGGAAATCGTTTCATTCCACGTTTTTCCTAATCGGATCGGCCATGAGGTGATAGTTATACTCGACTATGGTTTGTCTTTTTCGTAAACGATTTGCGTTTCATGACGCGTCACCCTCGATCAGTTAGGTCACGGTATCCAACATCCATATCGTTTAAAAAAGAGGGAAGAAGGTTTAGTCGTAATTTTCCCGGGCAAGATTTCGCAGACGGCAACTAAATTTTGCAATAAAGAAGCTTAACAGTATTCAAGACAGCGCTGTCGGTAATAATAATAATTTAAAAAAATTATTTTACTGACGATCTTTGCTTTACCGTAAAAATAAAAATGTTGCAGAAACTCGCTAAAAAGAAATCCATCGATCTGTTCCCAGGGATAATCAAAGGGACTTATCAGCCGAATATGATACACCTCTTTTTTCACGGTGCACGGCTAGTTTAACAATTTTGAAATAATCACTCTGTAAATGTTTGTATTAATAATAAACAGGAATGTCAAAGATGATTTGCAATTAAATACGATTGCGAATCCGGTTATCACTTTTTCATATATCCACATTAAAAATAAATATTTACTGTACTCGAACCCCGTAAAGCTTGGAGATTAACGTCAATAAGTGAACTTTCGTTAATTGGTTAACTTTATTTTCTATCATGCACAGCGCTTATCATTAGTATCAACATATTAATGGAAGGTGACTTCGATGATCCGATAGTATTACACTAGAGAAATCTCTTAAAATGCTATCACTGTTTTGCGCTGATCGGTATGCGAATAAACCGCGTAAGATTGCGCGGTTCATTCGCCGTGAAACATAATCAGTGATTAGGAAAATTCTCCCTACGATCATTCCTCACGTTCTTATAATTCTTAAAACTTTAAATTACAACTATCCAGGTTCGCTCAAATCGCTCTCAGTCTTAAATATCGAGTCGGATGCGATACAAGGAGGATGATTTTTATTTTGTCTGTCGAAGAGGGCGAGGACGTTCTCATAATAGAGAGGTCTGTGTAATATAAAGACGGACGAAATAATCAGAAATTGTAGCAGAAGAAACTTTTTATCTCTAAAGTGATTTTTTAATTTTTTAAAAGCACGTATTTTTATTGATATCTTAAAGACTTTATATATATATATATATATATATATATATGTAATATAATTACAAGTATATATAATTATTTATGTTTAATAAGTAATCTTTTTATATAATTATATTAATTTAATTTTAAGTAATTTATAAAGAATAATGAACATCATCAGACGGTAAACTGCATTAAATTACTTGGAACGGGCCGCTACGGAACTTCACTAGCAGCTCTGTTCACTAGTAATTAGTAACAAATTCATCGGTATACAAAAATCTGTGTCGAATTGGCATTTGAGTCGACAACATGACACATAAAAATGTATGCGGTATGCGATAAGATTCGGTAGCCTTTATCACAGCAGACCGGTTTCAAGTATATTTTTTTCTATCCGTTTACATTATTTTCTAAATGTTTAATCAAAATAGTATAGCGTGATTTTTGTAGTTTGTTTTTATAACCGCAACAGTTTCAAGAGAAAATTTGCGGTTTTGTAATAATTAAATAAACATCGAGGAACATTTTGACTAGCAATTACATTCAGAATTCCGAGAAACATGAAGTAAGAGAGAGAGAGAGATTTGAAATAAATAAAATACGTTTAATTGAAACCTTATAAATAAAGCTGATTATATAAAAAATGACGACTGTATTACAAAATTTTCCATATAAACTTGCATTAAATCCCCCTTTCCCCGAAGGTAAAATCGAAAAACATTGTTATCTTTACCGCTTTACTTATTTTATTAACTAAGGGTACAAGCAGTGTACGCTCAGTGCAAGCAGGTAGATTCCGACAATCGTCGCCGATCGGCGTGAGAAATAATTCTTAGTATTTAGGTTGACATGCGCACAGTGGTGGCCGGCGCTGGATTGCGGGTTGTCTGACTCAGACACTTAATCGGAAAGAATTTTTCATTCCTGTTTCAGATTCAGGCAGAAAGTCGGAGAGAGAGTATCGTTAAATTTTGATTTGTTTATACTGTGAATAGTTAAAAATATACTCTTGTTTGTGAATTTATAAATTCAGTTGATAATAAATACTGAAACTTTGATCGCTAAAATACAATTAAAACCCGAAATTTTGGACAATAGACTGAAAGTCCATTCAAACCGGGTTGTGGTGGATCGCTGCTGGAAAAAAATAGCGAATGAGATGGGGTATTAAGCCAAGCAAAAACCAAATTATTAATAAAGTAATTATATTATTTATAAATGTATGAAAATCTGTGTTATGAAGAAATTATTAAATGTAATAGTAAATAAATAAATGTAATAAAAAACATATTAATGAACTATAGTGTTTCATTATTACAAATTGATCATTTAGAAATTATATGTTTTTATTCATTATATCGTAAAGGAAATTTTTCCATATAATATGAAAAAATATTTTACATTTTTTGCTTATGTTGGGAATCTTTCACGTCGTTCCCAAGTTACTGGTTCACCATGAATAGTCACGTCTGTTAAATGTCTTTCAAACTCCTCTTTTTCTATTATTGCGTTGTGTAAAACACAAATGCATTTGATAATGTTGTCAACCAGTTGAAGTTTTGTTTCAATGGGTTTGGACAGAATTCTCCATTTGGAATACAAAATTCCAAACGCGCATTCTACGGTCTTTCTTGCCCTTGACAAGGCACGGTTAAATTGATGTTTTCTATCAGTTAAATACTTGCGTTTGTATGTTGTGATAAGGTAAGGAAACAAAGGATAAGCCTCATCTGCTCGGATTACGTAGGGAACTTTGACATTACTGTGAGGAAGTAATTTAGGATCTGGAAATTTTACATTTCCTTTATTAATAAATTTAAATAAGTCTGACGCCAAAAACGTCCCCCTTCGCTTTGTTTTCCATAGCCACCCACGTCAACAACTATAAACTTATTTTGAGCATCTACAAGTCCTTAAAGAACCACAGAAAAATATTTTTTATAATTAAAAAACATGGTACCAGAATTTTTTATTTCATAAGCAGCGATGAGAAAAAAGTGGAAATACCTTCGCGATCAATTTGCAGTAGAATTCGGAAAGATTAGTAAGGTTGCACGCTCAGGGGATCCTGGATGTTATGCATTTACCCGAAGTGGCCTTACTATAAATCGTCCATGTTTTTAAAAGATATTGTTAAGCCTAGAGCGAAAAAGAGAATAGAAAAGTCGAACTCTTAGAAAAGGTATTTACAAAATTCAAGCCTGAAAATGATGAGCTATTTTTTCGTAGCCTACTTCCTCATGTTGTCAAAATTCCAGACGACATTAAATTGTCCTTCAGAAGTCAAATACAGGAAATTCTTCAGTAATTTGCCTACCGTTCAGCTCCGAGTCATCTAATCAGGTACAGTTCGCAGGTAACTGCACCACAAACTTCATTTGCATACCCATCTTTATCTTCGTGATCCACAGCCTTCAATCAATCTGCTCTGAGCCTGCAAGTGGACTATACTTACACCAAATATGGATATTTTACATCAACATCTCAAGATGAACAAAAATTATCCAACAATGCTCAATCTCCTCGGTAATTTACGTTTTTAATCACTTTTCCTTTTCTGAAAACATTACTTGTTTTTTTTATACTTATATTTGTGGTAGTCTAAATTTTTCTTAGTTTCATTTTGCATTGTGCATTTAATTTACTTGAAAATAGACAATTTACATAAACTTAATCGATTTTGTTATCATTTTTTAATTTTTACTTTTTTGGCCCTATCCTGAGTCAAGGGAGAAAGTACTTCGCGTTTTTCTATACCATTTAGTATTACGGATTTTAATTTATGAACATAATAAATATAGAAATAAAAATTTTATAGAATAATAAACCATTCAAATTACCGTAAGATTAACATTAACCGTTCTTCTGCGAAAATTTCCTTCTTGTGAAAATTGCACCAACCCTTGACTAACCGGTGTTCAATTTTCTCTAAAATATAGTAAAAAGTTTCAATTTCCATTCCGAAAATTATAAAAAAACTGTTCTGGATCAGTTTTTAAATTATGAAAAAGGTGATGGTATTCACCAAATTCGCGTCTGACCTTAATAATCATCTCATGAACCTCATGTTTCTCTGGTTTCAATTTCAAACTTACAATATCACAACATAGTAATAACAAAGCTGCATCTTCAGTACTGAACTCCAAGTTGGCAACTAAATAAATAAATTTTTGTCATGAAGGAAGCACTTATAAATCGGACTTTACTGTGTGCACCCACGCCGAAAACAATTTTAATCGCGCGCTAAGGTACTATTCTATGAATCGGAGATATAAATAACCGATTGAACCGAGTGGATGAAAAATCAATTCAAAATGTTCCTCAAAAAAAAGAAAAGGAAATTTATTTAATCGATTTAATTTCATCTTTTACATCAAGGCGATGGTTAAAACCATATACGACGTAAAAGTATCAAATAGAATTAAAAATTAACAAGTATAGCAGAATAAAAAATAGAGAAAGAACAGGGTGTCATTTTGAAATAATTACGGACCGTTGATATTTTAGTTCGACTTGGCTATTTACATACTTATTAATATTTTGAAAAATCTTAACATATAGGATCGTCTTTATCGCCTTGGGAGGGGAAAAGATGTATAAAATGGACGTTCTTTTTTTTTTTTTTAAATATGTCGAAAAATAATAATTTTAGAAAAAATGTATAAGCTCTTTAAAATTTAAAAAAATTTCACTGCGAGTTTTTTAGTTTTAATCTATACGATAAAAAAATAATCAAATAACATTGTTGTTTAGTTTGTTAGGGACAAAATACAAGACAACAAATTAATGGTTTCTTAAAAATATTTTTTTCAAATATAACATCAGCCATTTCATATATACATATGAACTTACATATGGAGCGTTGTAGTTATCTATATTATACAGTAAAAGCAGTGCGGTCGAGTAAAAACAATCTTTCCGATATTATTATGTTTCTGTGATTTTTAATTATAAACTTTAATAAGTATTAAACATTTTAACGTGAAAAAATAAACTATAAAACAAGAAGCGTTCAAAAACGCTTTATAAGAAACCATACTTCTTAAAATCTGAAAGTAAATAGCCGTTATCTATTACCGAGGAATCTCTGTATTAACATGTGAAACAATAACCAATGATAACCGAGAGGAAAAAAATAATCAAGAAATAAAAATTAAGCTATTATCAAAAAAGGAGTACTTATGAACCCCTAAAAAAACTGGTATTTCTTCTGTCGTTAATACTGACCAAAAAAATAAGTACGTTTTCGGCGAATCCTGTCGAAAGATTAAAATTAACTTAAAAATGGTGCAAAACTGAAAACTGAAACTTCAGATTCATCATATTCTCTTCTTTTTTTTCAGTTTAGCCTCCGGAACCACCGTAAGGTATTTTACTTCAGAGGAAAAATGAGGATGATATATATGAATCTGAATGAAGTGTAGTCTTGAACAATCTCAGGTCGACCACTTCTGAGAAGTGTGGTTAATTGAAACCCAAACACCAAAGAACACCAGTATCTACGATCTAGTATTCAAACCCGTATAAAAATAATTACCTTTACTAGGATTTGAACCTTAGAATTCTCGACTTCGAAATCAGCTGATTTTCGATGTCGCGTTAACCACTAGATTAGCCCGGTGGGCTCAGGTTTGTCATATTACCATCCATTAATATATGCGCAAGTACTATTTATTTCTTAATCGATTATTACTTCTTCATTTATCAGCGTTTCTTTTTTTTTATGGTATTTCTAATTTTTTTTATGGTAATTCTTCATTACCTACAGAGGATAATGATATTTAACTATTCATCTAATTTTAGATGTTAGGTAACTTTTTCGTAAACGGTTTTTTATTTAATAATTTATTTCAATTGCTGTTTAGCAAAGGTGTTGTTTCGTTTTGGAAAAAAATTGTTTTCCCAATTAATTATTTATCTTAGTATGAAAGATAAAAAAGTCCAGACTTACCCTTAATGGAAAAAATCTAATGTGGACACTACATGACTTCCTTGTACGCCTATTAAATTACAGATATACATTTTTTGCTGCAATGAGCACCAGTTTTTTGCTGCACATTTTTGCTTGCTCATTATATTTATTTATTTTTTTTTTGAAGTGAAAACTTCTTTAGCCGCGTTGAGCGATTTTTGGTAGGGGAAAAATTTATGGGTTCGCATCACCGATGACCTCGACATGCTCGGGACGTATTGAGCTTGCGCTTGCGCCAGCTAGCGACACGTGGTATAGCGGCCTGTGTACATGTATACGCATATATACACTAATACATTGTATATACTCGACTGTATCATATGCGTGTT
>JAAAKQ030241161.1:0-11103 GCA_010016005.3 Zanna intricata | reverse complement strand
AAATGTAATTACTATTCCTACACAATCGCATCAAAAGCAAACACGCACATCATTCAGGCAATGCTTCTTACTTCATACAACAGACAAGCATTTACATCTCTTGCTTAAAAAAAAAAAATAAATAACTACTTTACACGTTCACTGTGTCTAGAAAAAAACTGTTAAACATTAAAAACCACTTCATGGAGATCGTAATTGAATTACTTCATTAACTCATCAGTTGGCTTCCTCAAAATAGGCATACCGATTCATGTTTTTATAACTGGCAATTATGAAAGTGCAAGGTGCATAATATGGAAAATATCTACATATATATGTCTTGTAACATGTAACATATGTCTTGGATTGCTAATATATATATATATATATATATATATATATATATATTTAGTCGAATTTCTTATGTTGTTATAATTAATATTAAAGTAAATCCTTTACTTTAAAAAAAAAAAATGCATTTTCCTCTATTATTCGTTCGCGTTTTTTTTTTTTTCACCAACTGCAGTATGAAGACTAAAGTACTGGAGATATATTCTAAAACAGTATTTATTGGGTAGGGCTATTTCTTTTCTATCGAAAACGAACGTTACTCCTTTTTCTGTTATATGCATTTATTCTGTTTAAGAGTAAATGCATTTCTGTTTATAAAGTACCACCAGTAATAATATCTTAGGATCGGCTTTTACGGTCAGGATGTTTCCTTAGAGATATCCTTGGATATTAGTTTGGGAATTGTTCCCAAAATATTTCCTCCACAGTGTACGGATTTATTTACTTTAATTGGTGCTTGATAAGAAATTTATTATTCCTAAAATCCACTTCCGTAAATCACTACTATTAGCGGTTGAACGTAATACGTTAGGCATATTCTTAGAGTTATCAGTTACATTTTGGTGGCCTGGTTGAAATTTATTATACATGGCTCAGTTTATCTCAACTATGGTTCGATTAAAATATGGATATAAAATATAGTTCGGACAGTTTCAATAAATTTTCATTGTTCATTTCAAAACTTACAACGATTTTCAGAATAACCTATTATCGATTCAAACGTATCTACATGCAAAAGTTTTGCGTTCTAGGAAACCGGTTTGTCGGCTATTAATATACCGGTACTTATTAAAACCAAAAATGTTACATTGCTTTTTGATCAGTAAATATCAGTTTTTTTTCTTGTATTTTGTAAACATACAGTATTTGAGTAGAAAATAAGTACATGTTTGTCGTGTCAAGAGCCGATAAGTTACTGCGCGTAATGAAAACAATATGAATCTTTCGAGCTATATAAAATGTTAGTATATAGTATGTTGGTATGTTTTCAGTAAAATAACTTTTTATACTCTTTTCTTATCGGCAATGAACCGTGAAATTCGCGTCGTATTATTTCTTTTTAATACTATTGCTTCTCTAATTCATCCGATTTTCCCAACTGTAAGTTGTGTTTATAAATTAGTAATCTATCTTTATTTCATTTGATTTTTCTCATCGGTTTTAGAAGTTCGACACGTAGACTTGAGGGAGATAATAGAGTGTACTTCTGAATCGAGTATGTTGTATTAGATTGCGGAGTAGCGGAGGCAGCTAACGCATGAGTGCATTTTATATAATTTGTATCATCTCTGTCTAACCACTTACTATCTGTATTTTACTGGTGTCATCTGTAGAAAAGATTTTTTTCTACAGTACCGCTATACTGTATGAAAACAGTATCAATAATAAAAACATTAAATTTTATTTTATTTTTTTTTATAATACAGTCAGTATTGTACTTTGGAATACGTAAACGTACAAGTTCTCAGAATAGATTAATTAAAACTTATCACGAACTGATTAAACTAAATTATAATTATAAAATTGAAAACATAGAACGTTTTTTAAATAAAACGAATATTTCGTAGTAAAATTTATTTGAATATGTAAATATGTGTAAATTTATGCAAATAAGAAGATAAAACGACAAAGAGAACTTCATGCCGATAGCAATAGAAGCAGAAATATAAAAGAAGCATCAGCAACGATGCTGAAAGAGATGAGAACAGAAGCGAACCAAAGTTGACGTTCTACTATACTTGTAGTAAATCTAATTTTTCATACGCCAAACTCACTTCTGTAAAATAAAAGAACAGTTTTACCTTTCATAACTGCAAAAATCTTATTTATCTTCTCTTTTAACTAAAAAAAAATTATTTGTGTTTTTATTTAAGAGCTTTTGTCGAGCAAACGGTATTATTTTTATTTAAGTTCTTGAATCCTAAAAAAAAATTCTGTTAACTTGAATCAACATTTCAACATATAACTTTTGACTTTTATATTTTATAATACAATCTTGTTCATATTTTTCATATATTGTAAGTGTATTACCGACTTTCATTATTTTACTGGTGTATTTCGTTAGTGTTCCTAACGATATTCGTAAAGTGATTCTTACAGCTTTCTTAATTATTTATTAGAAAATCTTTAATACTTTTCATTTAATGTGTTTTGTTACTTTCAACAGGTTTATTTATAAAGAAAGAAAAAAATCTTTTCAGAATTTCCTCTTTTTTTTTTAATGAACCGCTATTCAGGAAAACCGCCGATAGTAATCTAATAAATCTACTAAGGGCCATACTAATCTAATAAATTATGATTTATTACTATTTTTTGTAAGATATGCAAGAAATTGCTAGCATTGGTTTTTTTAAGCGTGCTTCTAAGTGTTTTTACATCTTGTAGTTTATCACGATTTTCATTTATAAAAACGACCTGTGAGTCCTTCTTGAAATTTGTTGATAATGTATTGACATATATTGTGTACTTTTAATCATTGCCTGCGAGTAATCAAGCAGTCAGGACAGGATCTCCTCAACATATGGTTCTATAATTTTGGTTAATGTCATTACAGCACGGAAAATGTGGAATTGCTGTATTATGCGTCACATTGCTTCGAGAAAATAAATTAGTGACATCGTATAGGTTGAACAAGTGGGTTGTATTACTTTAAAAAATTACTTTCTCAAAAATATATTGTCTTTTGTTATGAAATTTAGAATATAAAGTAATTATATTCTGAAATACGCTAATTAAGGATATAGGATGTCAAAGTTAAAGATTATCACAGAACAAAATATGGAGGAGAGCATCAAACCAGATGACTTTAAAAAAATGTTATCGTTCACTTATTCCGTTGAATTTTGAATGGTGGCCAAAAGAACCTCATTACAATCTTGGGGTTGATTTTTGTGTTGTATTTATTTGATTTGTACGGTCCGAATACTTATTTATTAATAAATTCAGAAAAGAAAACTGAATATTTACGTCTACTTAATTTTGTGATTACAAATAGATTTCCCTAAGCGACTAAAAAATACAAGCTCATGATAATTTATGAAGAAGAGAATCCAAAACGTGGGATTTGAACAGACTGGACAGAAAACGTATAATTAAGGGCTCTTATTTATTTCTATTAAAATGAGAGAACCTTTGATGAAATTAAAGGTAGATTACCACTCATTCTCTCTGAAAATACCTAACTTTTAATCATCCGTTTTTCTTGTTTTACAAAAAAAAAATCTTTTTTTATAAACCATTATGATTACTTTCACGAAAAGTAACAAATTTGTTTTCTTTGTTAAGTAATTTTAATCAAATTTAAGAATTTAAGAAAATTAAATAGTTTCTGATACTGTAATCCGAGTTTTAAAGGAATCTGATTAAAATGTATTTACCTTATTTCACGCCAACATTTTCAAATAAACTGAACAAGTAATCGTGAACAAAAAGAAAAATAAATAAATTAAACCATTTTAAACTATAAGGTAATACAACTAGAAAAAGATAGTAATTAGACCAATATTAAGGTTAATTCCTAAAAAATAATCATCTAAAACAATTTTAATCAATTAATATAACGCATTACATATTATGTAAGCACTCCAGCAATTTATAAAAACCCTACTTTTTTGCAGACTGCACACAATATTTTTAAATTAAATCATATTAAAAATAACTTTTTTATTTGATTACATCTGAGTCAAACCATGTAGAACAAAGTTAATTACAGTTAAAGAAGTTTTTTGTAAAATTAAAGGGATAATTAGCCACTGACTACAGATGCGTGGATTTAAATAAGATTCGCCCCTACTATTCTTGACACACATATGTCAATAAATTATTTGTCATTTTTGTACTATAGGCTCTCAAAACAGTTATAAACAACTAAATTGTTTCTTCTTAAACCAATTTCTAACTCCTGAACTTTACTGAAATTTACGACTCAAAATATTTGAAAAAATTATAAATTAATTTGAATTTGTGATTTTTGTCTCAATGTTAATTATTAATAAGTCTGACTTAGTCAAAACCCGTTTCATATTTTAACTGGTGGAACCGTATATATTATATAATTTATATCTTTATTAATGTGACCGTAAATTTAATAGCGGTATATTTTGCACGTTATTAGTAATTTTTTAATGTTTCTGGTACATTTGTCTCGTAATTTTTGTTATAAATAAGTGATGGTGCTGGGTTTTTACTGTGTCATTGTTAATAAATTCTGTTGATTGCTGTTGCTGTAGCAGAAACATCTCTTTCCCGTTATTCATTATTGCCAATAATTATTATGAAATTCAAAAGGGTATAATAGAAAGAAATTCGATGTTATTAAGTATGTTTAATTGCAGTGTTACATATATCAATATATTGTACTAAGTGTGATGAAGAGGGTAGATGGGTTCAGTTATATTAAATTATATCTTCTGTCTGTCCCCCCCTCTCTCACTCTCTCTCTCTCCCCCTATTCCCCCCCTCTCTCTCTCTCTCTCTTTCTCTCTCTGTCTGTCTGTCTGTCTGTCTGTCTGTCTGTGTGTGTGTGTGTGTGTGTGTGTGTTTGATAGAGTATATATATATATATATAATGTAATGCGGTCTCTGATATGCCGCCTAGTTAGAGATAGAACTTTAATTACAAATTATTTAATTATTCAGTCATTTCAGTTGCAAACCAATAAATATCGAGAGGGAGAGAATAGTAAATTAAAACAAAACAGTAATTGGTGCATTCATCTATCACCTTGGTTTTGTTGCTATTCGTTTCTGTTGTAATTCACTATAATATATGTCTATCTAGTTTGACCGGTACTTCAGTTGTTCACAGTTAATGTGTCTCGATCGAAACCTTTGGTTATTTTATATTTTATAACCCTATATATTTTAAGAAAGCTTTATGTTTTGAAAACAATTAAAAATGGACAATAATTAGTATTAAATATTTAAAATAGTATTTAAGGTCTTGACCCTGTATTGCTTTCTTCGAGAACAAAACTACGTGCGGCATTATGTTTCATGTAATTAGTTTTTAATAAATATATTCATATTTATTTAGATCTATGTTAATTTTCTGCAGCTAAGTTACAAACCCCATCGTTAGTTACACATTAGTTATGTTGCAAGTGAAATAACTCTGAATCAGTATTTTAGGCAGATACGTATATGATTATCAGTCCTTTCTTTCTGTTACGGTCACTTTTTACCGATAATAGTGGTGGTATTAACAGAATAATAACCTCTTTTTATACTTAAATTAGTTTAATTATAAATCTCCATATTGATTAACAATTAATATTAAAGCGTAAAAAATTAGTGAAAAAAAGTTGTTTCGTGATGTAGCCTGTATATATGCGGTGAATTATATTTGGGATCAGTTGAATTGTTATATACTGATGTGGAGTGATTTATTAAATATTTTTTAATCTGTCGACAACATCCAACCAGAAGTTTTTGTAAGACTTACATTTGCGTGGATACGTGACAAATCGCCATGATTGAATGATTATAAAATAAATATATTTTATCAGAAAGGAAGAGCATTTAGTATCCTATTCTTATTTGATAGGATCTAATTTCTATTTAGCCTAACTATTTTACACAATTTTTGTTTCCGTAAGGGTTCTGTAAATTATATTAGAATGTACGATGAATCCTAAAAAAACTGGTTCTGAATGATTGGAATTTTAATTTCTCTTATTACGAATATTATTTTTTATTAATATTTTATTATCTTTCTCTATTTTGTTATAAACTCGAAATTTTATAATCAAATTTTTAAACGCTTAATTTCTTTCTAATCTTGTACAACTCTTGTGAATTACACATCTTTCGGTTATGTGTCATATGTCTTTAAAGTCTTTTCTGTTTAATAATTTTTATTCTCATAATCCGCTGAGTCTATTTATTTAATATGGTTTGTTATGATCTATTACTTAACGAATTATTTCTATTTCTTAATGGTGAAGTACTTAAATATCCGTAGCGATGAAACAGTAATAGCCGAAAAATGTGGAAAGACATTTGCTCCCGTGATAAAAAAAGAAGGAAAAAATAACTGATAAAATTAGGATTCTGTGAAGAAAAACAAATGATTTGAAGGGTGATTTGACGAATAACAAAAATCATGGATGTAATATCAAACAAGCTCAGAATGTATAAAAATATTAAGGTTTATAAATAAACAGTGGGTTGTTTCTGAAAACAATGTGTGTAAACGACATAAACACCCTCCTTATTTAAAATATTTATAATTTTATTTAAATATAACATTTTTTAATTTATTTAATTCAGTGATTCTAAGTATAATTTAATTCGCGTGGGTGTGGCGGTACTGGGGGTGACGGTCGGCACTAACTAAACTAATGTAATTTCACAACTTAAAACAGAAAAAATTTCGCTTCAGGGTTGGCAGAATAGTGTAGCAGTGAGGCTTTACGCAGAAGGTACCGAGTCAACCGGACGATCGAGTTACTTTAAATATTATTCATTAAATTCTACCGCTCACCTGTGCGTGAGATTTAATTAACAAATGTATCAAGAAATATATGACCTTAATTAGGTGAAATCTCGAGATACTGAGAGTGATTTTGCTTTACAGCCTCACTCCTTTGATCTTTTAAGTTGAATATTTAATGGCTTTAATGTCCCATATAACCTGAGGAACCTGACCATAGAAGTAATGTGGCCATTTTTTTTATCGAAGATCGGTCCAGTCGATCGGTCATAAGGGGATTTAGAGTCTAACACCAAACACATACAACTACGAACATTAAGATCCGGAATATTTCCGTCTGGTCTTTTGTTTTTTTTGGTTTCGTTGGTGAATATGTCAAGATTCAATGAAAACCGCATATTCCCAAATTTGACCGATTACAATACTTTCCCTTCTACAGCTATAGCTCTCCTATAGCGCTGTCTAGACGGAAAAGTAAAAAGAAACATTAGTGAAATTGTAACTTGAATTTTTTGTTAAGGGATTCAAACCCTCCAAATCCAATTCTTAGCAGAATTGAAATATTTTTAAAATACAGTTTATTCTAAATTCCACAAAACATTTTTTTTGTTACATACTTGTTTTGAAGGTTGATTTATTGTTATTTTATCATGCTTACTAGAATTATCATTTTTACCTAGAATTCTTAGAATTATCATGCTTACGAGTTTCCATTATTAATTAAAAATATTAAGTTATGACTTCTTAATTCGGATCAATTGATGTTTCTCATACGACGAAAAATTTGCCACTCAGAGTTTTAGCCCTGTTAACGTAATCCACATTTTTTCTTTCCAAATATAAGATATAAGGTAAGAAAAAATATAAGGTAAGAAAAATTAAGCATCATGTATATTGTCATGAAATAAAATCGATGACGCAGTTATTTATGGTAATAATTAATTCTGATTGGTCGACCCGACACCGTATTGTTTCTTCGATCTTATCTTATTGTATTGTTTTAAAACCTTGCCTGCCACTCTAATAATTTTATACTAATACCTCTCCTTGCATTCCTATTGAATATTAATTGAAATTTATAAATACTCATTGTTTGTTGTAATTGACTGTCTTAGAATAGAGCCCGACTATAACAGAATTATTGTATTAAGGTCATTCGGTATTTGTTTTATGAATCTATTAATATAACTTCAATGATCGTTATCATTTATAATCTCTTGTTTGTAAATTTCTTCCTATTTATGTTTACTGTAATTGCTTAGAATGGACGGAATACGTTTAGTCAGTAATTATTAATATAAATGTCCTCAAGTCCATCTTTTTTATTTGCAGAACTATGGAACTCTTCTATTAGAATAATAAGCGATCTGCTTTCAGTCGGGTTCATGGCATTCCATTAAATTTTAAGATATATCTTTTTTTGTGGTAATTTCAGTACATATTTAGATTTTAAGTTTCGTGTCAACATTTCGGTTTCCTTATTCTGTTACCTATTCTTCCATACCGCCGTACGAACGATTTGTATTATAATTTTGTCACCAAATTCCCATATCTTGTTGAAGCGAAGCGAGAGGAGATGTAAACGGTGGAAAAGTTTATGTAAGCACCCGATAAAGTCTCTTTCGAGCGGTGGAGTAACAGCAAACCTTAACCTTACAGTACTTGAAGGATTACGAGAATAAAACATTTTATTTCTTTGCTTTTTCTAACAACTGTATCCTATGACACGGAGAAGAGAGCATCTTTTGTTTGCTTCTTAGACACCTTTTGCGATAAATTTTCAATACAGCAGGTACGGTCTGGTTTCGTTATACATTTATCTAGTGAAAGAATTTCTCTTTTCCTCGCCTCGGTAGGAGATTCCACTTTTCACCACTATCGCTTATCCTGGTTAATTTTATTTTTATTTTTTCAAGTAAATTTAAGGTGTACGTCTAATGTACGATTTACTTTTGAAATTATACATTAACATTTTTTTTTTTTTTCAAAAACTAATCTTTTATGATATGTTTCGTCCATAATAAAGGAAAGATGAAGAATGCAAATATAATGAAAAGAAATCATACTTGTTTATTTATTGCGAACTTAAACTGTATGTTTTATGATCATCTGGTGTGAATTTCATGCAAAAGTATGTTGCTTATTTATTTTATTTTTATTTATCTATTCTGTCTTTTTATTTTTTATTTTTTTTGGGGGGTGGTGTACAGGTGCGAGCGTGTTGGTGTGAAAATAAAAAAGTTCCTTCTTGGCTTGATCGTAATATTAAAACAGCAAACTTTTCCTTTATTTTTCCTTATTGCCATGATTTACGAAGGAAAGTTTAAAAATGTTTTTAGGTAGCCTAACTTTCAGCTTTAGCGTAACTGTTGAAGCAAGTTAAAAGTTGGTGTATTTACAGAGTATCGTGGGAGGTAAAAAGACCTGAAAATCATGTCCGTTCTACTTCGTAATTTCGAATTGTAATAATATTTCATGCTTTTCTTATTTATTCGTTTATTTACTTCCTTTTGTATTTCTATTATCCGCTTCCATTTACTTACATCCTTTTATAATAACATTTTGATCCCATACTATAAGATATGAATTTTTCTAAATATTAATATCAAATATCCTTTTTAAATTTAGTCTTTTCTATTTGAAATCCTCTTTTATTTCTCGGATATTGTTCAATTAATATTATAGTAATGCAGTTGAACTCTATCTGCCTTAACTCTTAACAGCTAAGATCCGTATGACTCGTATATGAAACACGAGTGTACATTAGATGATTCTTTCCTTGTTATTTCGGAGTGTTACTTATTATGACTATAATAATTTTAAAGATTCTTATTTGTTTCTGGTACAGTCACGTAAACTTCCGATTTTCTCCGAATTAGATAACAAATAAAACCTAAAACAACGGAAGCCATGCACGTAATTTTAATTGTTTTCCTGAATGGTACGAAGATGATACACATTTTTACTTCACTTTTCATCAGTCCTACTTGTTTTCGTAGTTGTACTACTTTTTTTTTTTAGTTAAGGTAGAGTGTAGTTATGTACAATAAATTTTTTTATAAACATTTTTACGTTAAGAACCTAGAAATCGGTTATTGATTCTCGCCTACCGGATCTTGAGTTCAATCAGTGAGGAACCTCGTTTTGTTATTTATATTCAAAAGTAGTTTAGATTTATCTACTGATAATATACATACATATATATATATATATATTTAAATATAGTAGATTATCTTTTGAGATTTTCATTTAATTTAAAAAGAAACGTTTCCCTAACCAATTTCCTGCTACTGCCGGGTCTAGGTGTATGTATATAGGCAATTGCAATTGTCGCTGCAAGCTTGTCAGGCCCGGCATAGTTGTAGATGTACTGCAATGTAATTTTAAATGTACCGATAAACATGTAGTCTGGAACAGACTAAGTTCGACCATTACTGAGACGTCTGGTTAATTGAAAACCAACCATTAAAGAATACCGGTATTTACAATGTGACTTTCAAATCCATATAAGGAAGTAAGCAACTGCCTTTACAAGGACTCGAACCTTAGAACTCTCGACTTCGATTTCTTTTTTTTAACTTGATAAAAAACACTTAAAACGCACAATTTCATTACGAAAAACACAGTACACTATATAGTATACAGTACAGCATAGATGTAAAGATATAAAGATGTAAAGATATAAATGTAGATGCTTATGCCGTATGATAAAGGGGTATAAAACAACAATGAAATACAATATTAAAAATCTAACTAAAATAACAAAATTGCCATCTGGTATATGTCAAACGGTATGAATGAACGAAACACATAGCAGTAATCAAATATTTGAATAGAGATACACGGTCATAAGAAATAGCAAGACATGATAACATCGTTATATTGTTCCCTAAAGTATTTTGAATGTTATCCCCTAGTTTAAATTTCCGACGCAATGCCGAATAACAGACACACTTCACAAGGACGTGGTGCATCGTTAGTTGGCAATCGCAACAAACGCAAACAGGTGCATCGGTTTGGGTCATGAGACGTACATGAGTAAGTCTAGTGTGCCCTATTCGAAAACGGCAAATAATAACCTCCTCGAGACAGGTATCCCTGCATGAAGAGCTTAACGGTGATACAGTGTTCTTAATTGGACGAAGTACATTGTAGATGGTAACAATCCATTCACTTTGTTGACAAAGCCGACAAGATCGTCAGAAACAACGCGATTACAAAAGAAGGCCAGGGCTGGTCTAGTGGTTAACGCGACATCGCAACTCAGCTGATTTCAAAGTCGAGAGTTCCAAGGTTCAAATCCTAGTAAAGGTAGTTATTTTTATACGGATTTGAATACT
>JAAAKQ030241150.1:0-11103 GCA_010016005.3 Zanna intricata | reverse complement strand
AGGTAGATGGGAAAAATTGTGCAGGCAGGCAACGGTTGGAATATGTAAAACAAATTGTTAGGGATGTAGGATGTAAGTGGTATACCGAAATGAAACGACTGGCACTAGAAAGGGAATCTTGGAGAGCTTGGGAAATCAGTCAAATGACTGAAGACAGAAAAAAAAAAATTAACGCAAAATTTTAAAGGACGCTGCTCGAACTTGTTTAAATATGCAAATATTCTCTGAAAAGAATAGCATTAGCACACAAACAGAGCGGCTGCTTATGCGGCCCCTCTGTTCATGCAGTATGCATGTTCAAACTTATATTTGAACATAAGCTAGTTGTTATATTTGAACATGGCTAGTTTACATTTTTTTAATTTGTTGTGCGTGCCTCTTCCAGAGTGTCTGACGGTAAAAGAAAACTGTCTGGTTACCAGTACAAAAATATAAGGCTGGAAAAAGAAGCTGAAAGACAAAATCTCGCTGGCTTAAAAATTTATATCCAGAGTTGTAATAAAACAAATGATGACTCCGAGAATCCAAAATCAAGTCCGGTTATAAAAGAAAATACCGAATGGTTTGAGGTTGATGATGAAAAAGAAATGGACGAAGTTTCTAAATCAATTGGAACTGACGACACTCTGACTACTATCATCACCAGATGAAAGCATTGAAAAAATTTACACCAACGTGACACCCACAGAAAGCGTTCTACAAACTTTGATATACATTCAGCATTGTGGCCAAGAATTTTAGTAAACGCCAAAAGAGGTTTTTTTAGTAAGTAAAGGTCCACCTAAACCATTGCATAATGACAAATTTTCTTTCAGTGACACTAATCGATATTATAGCTCAAATTATTACACACAAATTTCAAGCAATGGAGAGCAAGTTTTACGAGACTGGATAATGTACTCTTTTTCATTAAACTGCCTTTACTGCTTCTGTTGCAAAATTTTCGGTTATATAGTTAGTTCTCTTTCAAAGGAGGATTTTAAAAGTTGGAAGCACCTTGCTGAAAATTTAAGAGAGCATGAAATTTCCAAAAATTACATTCAGGCCCAAAAATCATGGCTAGAAATGAACCAAAAGTTAAAGTGTTGTAAAACTATACATGCGGCCACTCAAAGAATTATTAATGCCGGATCAAATCGTTGGAACGAAGTGCTTCTAAGAATCGTTTTAATTAAAAAGTACTTGATAAAAGTGGTCTGCCTTTCAAGGTACAAGCGACAAATAGTTTGAGTATAATAACGGTAATTTCTTAAAATAGTTTTTAACGCAACATTTTTTTCCAGTAAGACGGGTCTGGGGTGTTGATAACTCATGACAATGAATTTATTCTTCTCGGAAATAAGTTATTTAAGGTCTCTAAAATCGTACGGCTAAGTGTAAACAAACATCCTTTATTTCTATTGATGTAATTCTACATTTTTCCAGTAAAAATACAGAAATTGAGAACCAACTAGCGTAAAAGGTTTTACGCTAGTTGTTTTCAGTAACTATTTTTTTAATAACCATATATTGCTATTAAAAGTAGCTTTATTTTATAAAAATATATTCAATTAGGTTCCACATTTGAGGAGATATTAAATTTAAATATATATATATTTTAACTGTCCGAAGAAAAATAAATTTTACTGAAAAATCATTTTCTTTTTTTACGTGCGCAATATTAAATCATTTATATTCAAATTTTTATTATAAAAAAAGAAATAGATTTAAGAGGGACTTCGTGGATTGTAAATTTAATTATAAAAATTATAAAGTGTACCAAGTAAATTCGATTTTGTAAGAAGTAATGTCAATGTTGAAACGATGCAGTGTAACACTTCTTTTGTTTTCGGTAATTTTTTAAATTCAATTTGTCCTACATCCCTATAGGCTTTTTATTTTAATCAAATTTATTTACTCTTCTCTTTCTTTAATCATTTTTAAATCTCCATACTTATTTTTTATCAACTACACCTGGTAGTCTTAAATGACCCACCCAACCTTGTCCTCATTTTTACAAGATTTTGTCACCGATTTCTTTTTCCAATTCATCATGAAATCTTTTAATTTTGAACATTATATTTAAAACTAATAATTCTATCAGTTTACTGTAAATTTGAATTTCAAAATTTCGTTTTTTGTATTTTTATTAAAAATTAAATAGAAGGATTTTAATAATACAATCCTTCTTGTATTAGTATTTTATACAAGGATATTGTATAAAATATCTTATTACAATCAATCGACTTCAGTTATTACAAATTTAAAAGAGTTTCTTAACAGTCTGTATCATCATTTTCCATAAAAAACAATGGTGAGTAGGTTTATTTGTTGTATATGCTCACATTTTCAATTTAGTTGCTATTGGCGCAGAGCGGACCAATGGTGGTGCACCGGGCGCCGCGCGCAGCGCACGAATGTTTCATTCGTTCGAACGATTTAAAGTTCTTAACACGAGTGATTTATCTAAAATGATATTTGTGTTTTGGGGATTAAAAAAAACCATTGGGGTTAAATGGAATCGTTTCCATTTATAAATTTTTGCGTCTCATGTTAGCCTTGAAAATAATATAGGCTTTCTCAAAGATAACAAAATCTCAATAGGAATAGAATGAGAAGGATATGTTTTTAAAGGAGAGATATGTTTTTAAAAGTCCAAGGAATGAACAGAATAGTTTTCCGTTTTTTCTATCACTAAACGAAATATATTGTTGCACAGTAACATGGAAAGAATAAAACAAGTGATATATGATCTATAGTAAGACTTTCGTTTAAGAGATTAATTAAATAAAATAATATCAGTACTAATTTGCGAATTAATTAGCTAATTAGAGAAATTAACCAATTACGCCGTCTTGTTTCTCAGTTACCTCACATTTTTTACATCTTTAAGAAACATCGTGTCAGATGAATAAAACTACAAATTAAAAAGATGTATTAAGATTTTGATATTCTTTTTTTTTTCAATTTTTTGTCCTACTAAAAAAACACTCAGCTTCTCTATGGTTTTCTCCAGATGATTGATTTTAGAACAAAGAAAAGACTAATATTTAAAAATTTGTTCCTATTTTGCTAAAATCGAAAATGAGTCATTATTATTAAAAAACCTTTTGTTTTTCAATCAAAAAATAAAACTTGTTTAAAATAAAGGTAATGAAAAATGTCTATAAAATTTAAGTCTATTTATAAAGCAAAGAGAAAAAGATGCAAATATCTAGCATTAGCAGATAAAAGCGTTGAGTAGTATACCTCTTTTGTATAATTATTCTGAGTGTAAATCAAAATTGAAATGTGATACCATTAAAATTTTGTAATAAACCAGTCCTTAAAAGTAAATAAATCAGTTAACATTATTACTAAATATATATAAAATACTTTTTTAAATCTACTAAAATATGAACTAAATATATATACAACAAACATGCTAAATAATAAAATAAGAAGATTTACATCTGTAAAGAAATAAATTTAAAAAATATATATATTATAAAGAAGCTAATGTTGACAAACAAAATATCATTAATTTCATAAAAGTATCTTTTTGAGATAAAGTAAAATAATATAAATTATAATAAAAGAGATATAATGATGATATTATAAAAAAATATAGACAAAACTAAAAAATTTATTGGTGAATTCACAAATTAGCTCCACCTACCAACGAATTAATAGATGTTTATTGGTTTGGTGGGTAGATGGCGTGGACTGCTAGTTGTTTAACCTCGCAACCTACTACACCGTTCATTTATCACGTATACGATACAAGTTTATTGATATAAAATTTAATTCCCCGCAAAAAAAAAGCAACATAAAATCAACGAAATCTTTTATTAATAAAATGAGAATAATAGTAGTAGTAAATAGTTTCGTTTTCCTTTTTATAAAAAATATAATTTCTTCCGGTATATTTTAAAATTAAGAATAGGTGCAAAAATCATGTCATGAGATGGATGAAAATTATCTTTAGCTTATTTTTTTTAAGCCTGCATGAATTATTAAGAATCTCCTTTAAAAAGTGTATAAAATTTATTCTATGTTTTATTTATTTTTGTACTGGTTGTAATAAGATAAACTCTTAGGGCTATTAACCGTGATGAACAAGATTGCAAATGCTAATATACGTGTGGTCCAAAGACAACAGATATATCTGATCATCATCAAAGTAGTAATTACCTTCTGGACAGAAGCTAATCTGTAAAGCATCTTCCAGGATTGTATCCAGAAAGCGTCTTACAGGTTCTACAACTAACCTTTCAGTCGCCTCTTACAGCAGGCAGGAGAAATACCAGGAACTATCACTACTCCCTCCCTCAGGGAATTCATTGTACTCCATGTACTTCATTGTACTTATAATCATTGTACTTCCTACAATGATTATAAATTTAAACTTATAATAATTTTAATCTTCCTGAATAATTTCAGCAACGAAGTCTTTTCCTTTGAAAAATGCTTCCAATTTCAGTGTGCTATCTATAATAATAAAGTTTCTTACATTTTCCAGTGTCTTGCTATAGATTAAGCGTACGTAATCAGTTACAATCAAACACTTGGTTATAATTTGCGTCTTGTCAGATAATCAAACAGTCTGTTGTCAAATAAACCCAGAGAAATAGTCGACTAAAATCAAACCCGGTGACCTGGCCGTTCGCTAATGCATCTTGCCGGTTGACTCATCGCAGTACAAATGAGATTTAAAGGAATTCACGACTATTTATTTAATTAATTACATATTATTATAGAATAATATCTGCACGTAATATCAAAAGCTTTTTTAAGACATTTAAAAAATGAGTAATACTTTACGTTCTGTCAATAAGTTTAATTTTACTTTAAAATCTTTCTTTTTTTTTTGTTTTTACAATCATGCTGCTTGTAGTTGAAAATGTTTTAAAAAGAATAAAAATTTTCCATTATATTTTTATATTATATATAATATCTGGTTCGGTTTCAGTTAAAAATTATGGCTTTTACGAAATAAACACATAATATACATCTGAATAAAGTTTTTAACGTACTTTAAATTCCAGAAGATTTTTATTAATGTAGGACAAGAAGAAAAATGTTAAAAGCTATTAATCTTTAAGTTAAATATAAGCTAACAGAACAAGTTTAAAGTTAATTAATAAATTAAAATTTTAAATAAAACTTAAAAAAAAAAGTAATAGAATATAAAATATTGAAAACCATGATAGCTACTGAAAAGAAAAATTAATTTTGTTTCATCTTTTATATCACACGCGTACGATTATCCCACGGCATTTAAAAAAAGATTATTTTAACATTTAAACTTTAAACAGAACAAGTAACATTTCCTATAGGTTCGTGTATGTAAATATATATATATAGTGTGTACAATGAAAATAAACGCTAATGTTGGAGAAAGTTGAGATTGCGTTACTATCGAACCTGAAAATATTTACACCCTCTAGTAGGACAACAATAATAATGGTTGTACTTTTTATTTATTCACAGTTATTTTATTTCCGTTTTCATGTTTTATTAGATATAATTCATTATTATATAATTAGTATTAACAATTCAACAAATGAAGATTGCAAAAACAAAATTTTAATTTAGGTGTTCGAGTATTTTTAAACTAAAAATCTTAACTAATGCTTCAATGTATATTGTATCTGTAATTACAATAAATTAGATGAACAAACCATTATTCCACAATTTTTTTTTGTACAATGTTTAGAATTTCAAATTCTTTTTTTTTTTTTTTGTACAACTGTTTTCATTGTTGATTGCATATTATTATTATCAATTACTTGAAGTTTGCAATATATGTCCAGTTTTTTTGCAAATCCACAATCTTTTCTGGAAACAGTCACTTTCACTAATACTGTCTAGATGTATAATAAATTTATCCATCATTTTGTTTATTAACGGTTCCATCTTCTTATATTCAGTTTCCGATTATTTTTTACAACTTCGAAATATATGGTTTCCAATTATCCTTATTTATTTCTTTCATTTTTACCTTGGCTGATTAATTTAATAATTGAAATTAAAAGTGTTGTGTTAGTGCTACCAATACAGAACGGGCCGTACTATCTGGGTCGGATTTAAATCGGAATTGTAAGGTGGAAGTCGCAGAACCTGATTCTCGTGTATCCAATAGTTCATCAAAATGGTATTTATTTTTGAATTTCTTTGTTATTTAATTTTTTTATACAATTGTGGTTTTAATATTGTTTTACTAAAGGGGATATTATTCTTTTCTAAACAATCGTCCTACTTTTTCTATCAATTGAATCGGAGGCTTCTCTAGAAGTGAATTGTGGTAAGACGCATTATCGATAACAACCACTGACTGGGGAGAAAACCAAGAATTAATTTTTCAGATGCCCACTTCAAGAAATTGTTGTTGAAACTGTCACGATAGTCACTGATTTTTCAATTCGTTTTCAAAGTTAACATTATATTTGGAATAAACCATATTTCACCTCCAGGGTGAATTATGATTAACCAATCACTTTTATGAATCGGCACATTCATCCGACCAATATTTTGTCATCGAAGGGAAGATTAAAACACAGATTCGTTCAAATAAACAATCCAAAAATATTATTTTTTTGCAATCTATAATTATTTTAAATATTCTATCTTCTTCCTCCGGATATCTTATTTCTCAATCAAGTTTCGTATTATTATCAGTTTTACAACGCTTAAATCCTAACTCTTTCAGGATGCAGTTCAGGATAGCTGCTTTAGATTGAAAACTCTTTTGAAGACCTTCCAGTAAATTATTAATTTTAGGCAGATATTTTAATTTTAACCTAATTAATTTAGGCAGTTCATTATTTTTGCATAAAACTTGTTACCTATTCTTATAATCAACTTATGGTTCTCGACATTGTATATATATATATATATATAAAAAATATATATATATATATTTTTTTTTTTTTTGGTGTACTGAACGAGCACGACTGCAATTTAGATTTAAGAAGACCCTGCTTTTCTTTACGGAGTTTTCGAACTTGTGATCTGGACACCCTACAAGCTGCCACGGTTCTAAGTTTACATTTTCAGTGTATATTAAATATGATCTTCATCTGATTTTCATTACTCCATAGCTTTTTTATTCATAAAATCGTACACATAATTAGCTATTATCGAGCTTGATTACGAAGTTTTTTACACTCTTTATAAACAATGTGCACAATAAATATTATCAAAATTTGTTTCGGCTTCCATCTCCTTCCCCCCCACTCAAAACCCGCCCACCATCTTCCTACCCCCTGACCACTAATCACCAACCCCCCACTCAACCATTCCTTCTCCACAGGTTATAAATTCATCCTCCACTTACCATCCACACAATATCCGAAATGATTACCGTTAACATTTTACAGCAAACCTTTCAAAAGTAGCATAAGCGCACCCAAAATGATAGTCTCATACAAAAAAATAAATCGAGAATTTGCTAAAATTAACTTTTTTTAGTAAGTAACTGTTGTTACTTACCAAAGTAAGTATTACGTGCTGGTGATCATATTTGACTGTGCAAGATATTACTTTTTTTTTTGTTTCAAATTTTTATTTACAATCGGTTACAATTCTGTAGGAACGTTAAGTAAATTTTATCAAATATATTTAAGTTAAAAAGGAATCCCTATTGAAATTATTCGAAGATTACATAAGAGTACTAGTACTATACAGAACTTCTGAGGTGAGACATAGAAATATACATGATAGTTTTTAAAAACTGTTCTATACAGTAGTATAGTAGTAAACAATAAAACAATTACAAGAATCATTAAACTATTAAAAAATAATAATAATAAACAAAAAGAAAATTAAGAATGAAGTTAAATCAGAAACAGAGCTGAAGGAAATGAAGGACTGATGAATTCACAACATTCAGGTAATGTAATTACACTATAGAGTTACTTAGGTTCAGAACGTGTAGCCACATAAGTCTTTTAACATCCTTAATATTGTCGACAAGGTTTACAGCCAAGTAATTAACCCGGTCATACTTAAAACACTAGTTCATATTTCAAACTAAGACATATTTCTTCCTTAAGTACCGTAGACCCAAATATTCGTCGATTTCACTGTTTTTAGCAAACAAGAGTGCCTCAGCTATACAACTCGCTAGCTTTTTCTGAAACTGCTGTATGATTATCTGATCAAGTGTCTTGCTTGCTGTGACCCATAGTTAGACCCATATTTTCATATTCATTTCAAACTGTTCAGTATACAAATAGCTTATTAGACAAAGATAATTAGATCTCCTACTCAATAACCAGTACATTTCCTTGAACTTCAGGTTAAGTTGTTTTCTCTTCTCCTTCACATGAACCTTTCACATCAAATATTAATCCAGCTGAAAGAACCAGGTGTGTTACGTTTTCAGTATGTGGAATTAAAATGCCATCAACGTAGACCTGTGGGCAATCTCCTATCGACATTGCGAAGCTAACATGCTCGAATTTTTTTTGTTAATCTACGGGACCACCGTAAGATATTTCATTAGAGGATGGAGATGAATGATTTGTAGCGTGTGTGAAAATGCCATGCCCGACCGGGATTCAAACCCGGGACCTCCGGATGAAAGACCGAGACGCTACCACTTGCGCCACGGAGGCTGGCAAACATGCCTCGACTTAGCTTGATTAAACATTTTGTTCATGTACCCTGCAACCTGCTGATTAAACTTTATCCAGATTGTAGATTAGTTGAGGCCATAGTTTGGTTGCAGTCAACAGCCAGAATAACCTTGTCATCGGCAAAAGAAGCGACAGTGATGCCATCTCAACCGGAAGGTCGACATTGAAGATACATATAAGACAGGACTCAAAACTGTCCCTTGTGGAAACCCCGACTTATATCGAAGAACGTAGAACATTTTTCGACCCTAAAATACATAGAACGTGTCTTTTTCAACTTGTATAAGGCTAAGGCAGCCAGACCTTTTAAAAAACCTGCTCGACATCTAAGAAGGCTACCAAACAGTACCTCCTCTCCTCTAAGCTCCTGCTGATGTTATCAAGTCTGCACATTTACTCAGTATTGGAGCGCTTGCCCTACGGAAACCGAACTGGCGATCTGGAATAACGAAAAATATTAAATGACCACTATCTCGCTTAGGGTTGTCAAAATCTGATGTTTTTAGTCAGAATTTGTTTTTCATGCCTTTGGAAATTATTTGTCACGTACTACCGTTTTTATATAAAATTTTTGCATTGCTTCCCCTTGGGGATCCCTTGAGCGCTATTATTATATGTATATTTATTTTTTATTTCTCACCATCACTCTATAATTTTCTCTATCATTCTCTTTCACTCTTTTTACTCATCTACTCACTAGTTCAACAAGTCGACTAACCCGGCGGTTTGAAAAAATAGTTTTATGTAAAACTTTTACATTATACAATTATACAGCAATACTTGACCCGATGATCAAAATCATTGTACGTAAGTTCTTGAATATATTATTTTTTAGAAAGATGTAATTTATTATTTTAAAAATCTTTTCAATTTAATTTCATATGAAGAAAATTCGGATTTAAATAGAGAGAGAAGAAATATTAACAGCATATACACAAGGACCAGGTTGAAAATATTAGTATAAACGCTAAAGAAAAATAAGATGAGTTTCAAAAATGAGCGAGTCAAGGATAAAGTTTGTTCCCTTCGCTTTTCAACGTTTACATGAAAGAGTACAGAAACTAATCGATGAGAAAAAAAATTGAAATTCGCTAATGACGCTGAATTCGGTGACTGACTTTTGGCAGAAGCCTTAAAACAGGTGGAAGAAATATTGAATTTTACGAACTTATTGCTAGAAGAAAATAAGTCTAAAAAGAAAATAAGATTAAAACAGATGTAATGATACGTTACAGAAAAGGATATTAAATGAGGAACTAAATGTTAAAATAAGAAAGCAAAATTTATCGTGAAAAAAATTTTGTTTTATAGAAATAGAAATTACAAAGGATGGATGAAGTAATGCAGACATTAAAAACAGATTGATTTAAGGAAGGAAATCATTTAAAACAGAAAAGGAAATTGATTACTGTACAACACAATAAAAAATATATAATCAAAACATAATCACAAAATCATAAAGAAATTGTAGCACTTTTTACTGTGAAAATGGACAATAATAATAAAAAAAAGAAAAATAATAAAAAGGCCTTTGAAATGTGTTATAATTGGAGAATATTGAAAATTATGGTTCGATAAAATTTCTAATGCAAAAGTCTAAGATCAAAACATTATAAAAAGACGATATGGTTTGATAGCCCATATAATACAACATCCAGGTATAATTAACTTTTGTGGTCAGGGACATATAGAAAATAAAAAGTGAAGAGGAAGATAAAACAAATAGCAAATGTTTAAGGATCTGGAATGTAGTAAATATGTTGAGGTTAAAAAAACTAGCGCAGAAAAAAAAGGAATGGAAAATGGCATCGAATCGGTCAAATGACTGAAGAATTACAAAAAAAAAATAAAAAATAAATAAAAATAATAATAAATAAAACACAAAAGCAGTTCTTGGAATCGTTGGATTGATAGAATTAATAAATTGCTAATGATATTTCCTTATAGGTTTAGATTTTGATCTTCTGGTAAAATCAGTTACAGTACTTGTTTCTTAAAACCATTTAGTAAAACTGATTAATTACCTGTTCAGTATTGGAAAATCTATCAACTTTAAAGAAATCATATATTTCTAATAAAGGATATACTTGATTGTCATATCTGTACATCATTAACAAAGTTATCCTATTAATTTTGCTTAAGTAAAACATTACTAGAAAAAGTAAACATTTAATTAAAACAAGTAATAATACAAATAAATGAGATTTGACTAGACTAAATAAAAAAAAAAATTTTTTTTTTTAGTAGTAGGAAAATTTTAAATGGATATTATTAATTTAATGACTTATCAGTTCCTGCCATACCGACGATCACGCACACACATTTTAATTCATAAATCTAATATCGCAGAAATGCAGCAGATGATTTATATTTAAATTATTAGTTATGATTGAATTAAATAATTTATGTTGTTCTATATCATTATATGAGAGGAGAGTGGAAGAAGTGCTAGGAGAAGACCAATTTGGTTTCAGGAAAAGTATAGGAACAAGAGAAGCAATTT
>JAAAKQ030241139.1:0-11103 GCA_010016005.3 Zanna intricata | reverse complement strand
TGTGTGTGTGTGTGTGTGTGTGTGTGTGTGTGTGTGTGTGTGTGTGTGTGTGTGTGTGTGTGTGTGTGTGTGTAATGTTCGCACAATGGCTAATGACGTAAAGAAAAATAAATTATTATTTTAAGTTAATTACGAATTAATGGCAACGTAAACAACAATTTTACAATCTTCAACTATTATAAATTCTTATTTATATTTACAAGTAATACAAGCATTTTAAAATTTATATATCTAACATAATACTGACAGTTATATTACTATCAGTTAATAACGAATATCTAAAAGATACATTATCCTTCCATCCAAAATTGTAAATAGCCATCCATCTTTGTTAACTGAGAAGAAATATCAAGCACAGATAGAAAAAAATTACTTTTAGTTTCCTCTCCATTTCATTCTTTATATTTCATTATTTTACATTGAAGGAAGGGAGAGAAAGAGAATTGAGAGAAAGAGAGAGAGAGAGAGAAAGAATTGTGTGTGTATGTGTGTGAGAGCATGAATTTAGAAGAAAGGTTTGGTCTGCGGGGACTTCACAGTCCCATCTGTGCTTTCAGGAAATAAATACAATTCCCTTTCCAGTATCTTTTCTTCCACGCCTTTTCCAGTACTAGCTCTTTCTTCTTTTTCTTCTATTTTGTCTCTCCTGCCTTTACCTCCACCGCACTAGTTCTATCTTTTTCTTCACTTTTTTCTCTCAGTCTTTATTTTGCTGTAGTGAGTGTTGTTCTCGTCTTATTGTAGTTGCTTTATTCGATACATCGCTCAGTAATACAACGCTTCTGCATTAAAGGCCTTGCGGCCAGGAACGCGTTCTTAAATAAATAGTGAAAATAAATCTTTTTCATGTTATAAACCTCACGTTTCAATTTACAATTATTATACTTTTCTTTTTGGATTAGGGAAACCTATCGGTGATCTATTCGAGCTAAGATATGGTTCTGACCAATAAAAAAATAATACTGAAATTTGTTGAACGATATTTCTTTTGTAATGTACACAAGATAAAAATGACTGGGAAACTATTATACAGTTATAAAGATGTATACAAAGTGTTTTTATCTGTAACATCAAATACGATTTAAAAAAAAGTTATTATAGATAAGAAAGGTACAGATTTCAGAATTTTTAATCGGTGAGAATTTTTGTAGCTGTGGCTTGTAAGAAATAACATTGGTATGTATTTTAAGAATACAAGAGATATTTGAATATAACAAATGATATTATGGTGAGGAAGAAATCATTAATCTCTTCAGCAGCCCTATGAGTCTTCATGTTAGGCCTTTCTCTACAGCTGAACTTTTCCAAATCATCAAAAAAGGAAAAAATACAAGGAAGGCCCCTGGCTTTGATTTAATTAAAAATAAAATATTTCTTATACTATTTTCCAAAGCAATCGTATATATATATATTACAAACCTTTGCAATGGCATTTTCCGGACAAAGTAATTCACATTGCAAAGCCACATAAATAGTTATGATCATGAAACGAGGCAAACCAATAAGCTTGCAACCTATTCTATCAAAGATATTTGGAAGATTATTTCTTCGAGGATACGGCCTATTTTAGAACCTTGATCGCCTTTAACTCATGACTATCAGTTCAGTTTCCGTTGTAAGCACTCCACTATCGAGCAAACCCATAGCCTTGTAAATGAAATCAGCAAAATCCTTGTGCAGAGGACATACTGTTGCAATAGCCTTCTTAGATACCCAACAAGCCTTTGAAAAGGTCAGGGCTAAAAAAGATTCTTATTCAATCAAACTACCTTTTTCCACGCTGCTACCTGCAAGAAAGTTTCTCCCTGTTAAAATATGACCAGAAATTGTCTATGTTCTTCGAAACTAAGTCAGAAGTTCCAAAAGGCTCTGTTTTGAAGCTTCTTTTCTACTCTACCTTTACTGGAGACCTTCCAAAAACATACCAGATCTCTGCTGCTTCCTTTGCCAAAGATGAGGTAGTTATTTCGGCAGTCGATTTTAACCCAATTGTGTCATCAAGTAGCCTAAAATCTAAGTTGGATTTAACCAGCAGATGGTTGAGTACATGTCATGTAATCGATAACCAAGCAAAAATGAACCACGTGATGTTCAAAATGTGGAGAGGGGCTGCCCATGGTTCCACTTTGAAGGTGTATTAACCCCACAGGCAGAGAGTGTGAGATATCTAGGTCTACACCTTAATGATCTTTAACGTGGAAAGTTCATTTAAGAGAGAGAAGAAAAAGCAACTTGAGATAAAACTCAAGGAATTTTTCTGGTTCTTGGGCAGAGGTTCTCAATTATCTTTTATCTAATAAGCTGCTGGTACAATCAACAATTCTGCCGATATGGACCGGTATAGACCTATGGGATCCAGCTTTGGTAAATTGCGAACAAGAGCAGTGTCAAAAACATACAACGATTTCAAAATACACTAGCGAGGTTTACAATAGAGATTGTAAATAAACAATGGGATTAACGAATATTTAGATTTACGATAATTTCTGTGGAAACAGAACGTTTTCTTCAAAGTACGAACGGCTACTTAACCACATGAATCGCTAGATCATGAAACTCTTCGACAACAAAAAATTTCATTAGAAGATATCTACACGTTCTGGACTTCAATGACTTTTAAGTTTAACTTTAACAGTAAGTGCTCTGGATTATTTCTTAGACTTTTATTGTTTAATTTATTGTACATTCGTTTGTTCATTAAAATACTAGTGTGTAAAATTTTAAGATTTTCTGAGAACTCTTACCATGCGATTGCAAGTGTGATTCAGTATATTAAACCTTTATATAAGTGGTAACCGAGTGTAAATATACTGTGGGGAAAAAAATCATTTTACAACAAATAAATTTAGATTTAAAAGCGCAAATGCGCATTTAAAGAGTACCAAAAACTTTCAAGGATGAGATAAGAGAGTTTATACAATTTGTTATTTATTTTTTTAAATTTATTGGCGTGTCCCAATGTGTGAAGTCATACTACGTATTGAACAAATTTCAAAATCAGGTATCATATCTATTTTGTTTAGCTGTAAAACTTCATGATATCCATGACTCCGGTGATCCGTCGCGTTACTTGGATGGATCAACAATTTTTTATGCTTATCGCGAAATTACTTAATACTTTTTTAAACGGAATAAATAAAAAAATTAATACCGTTATGGGCTAATAATTATAACTTATAATAGTACATTATGCAACGAGTCTATAATGACAGCCATTAGTGCAGGAGTGCGAAGATAGTTACGACATGAGCCTTGGCGAGCGTTGTCGTAAACTTGGTACTGTGGAGTGGTTAGTGATCATTATAGAGAAATGCACACGTATTTTTTCTACAACAGAGAAAACATTAAAATTATTGATTTAAATCAATGATAGAAAACATTGTTTACGGAATATTTTTTTTATTTTTCAAAAAATATATTTAAACAATCCATTTTTGTTATGAAAGGTTATTAGTCACCAATTCTGCATTTTCTTTAATACGGATCGGTGTTAAAGACATTTCTTCCTCAGAATCCGCCATACTTAAGAAAAGGATAAACAATATAATAGAGAAATTTGGTTATCTAACGGAACACTTTCAAATTAATCTCTGCTTGCTAATTACTAAATTTAAATTTTATTATAAAATACGTATACAGAAAAAATGTGAATAAATTAAGAGATTTTGAATGATAACATTGCAAGAAAATGTTTCTTATTTCACGAATAAATGAACTTGTGAACATTAAAATAGAATTTAGTATTTTTACATCTTTCAGATAAGAAATTAGAACGCAGGATTTGATATAATGTGAGGCAATAAAAACCGATAGATTTAACTTAAATTCAATATGCACTAAAAAACACGAATAAGACTAAAATAAACCACAAGTTTATTGATTTTAATACTAGTTATTCAGTATTAAAGTTAATAGAACGAGGAAGTCATTCGGATTATCACCAATCGATAATTTTCAAAATTGAAATTATTAATTTACATTTAATTATTATATCTAACTACATAAAAAGAGAAGCTACAGAAATTTTATGAATTAGAAGAATATAAATCTTATATTTAAAAAGAAGAAAGAAAAACTTTAATTATCTTTTAGTGAACGATTTAAGCTATTCAAAAAATATAAATATTAATAAAAATATGTAATGATTGAAAAATTTGTTACAGAAGAACTTATGAGAAATGTTTTAACAAGGGATGCCTTACAACTCGATTTTATTTTCTTAAATTTATTAAAATCAGAGATGATAATTATATGGGAAAACAGAACAAGAAAACTAGAAAAAAACATGTTTTCATTATTTCTTACCTTATCCATTCACCTTAATTTTTTTCGTTACCCATTTACTTCAGCCAATTCTTCCAAACCGGGCCTGATGTACGGAATAAATCTTCAATTTATTTCGTACATCAGTAATTGATTTAGAATTTTTTGTTTTACTTTTATATAAATTAGGTTGATTAATTTATTTTCATCTCATTTTATCTATCATCTGACTTGTGTACGACCTAAATAATTTTATGTAAATTTCCCTTAACGTTTTATAATAGATCTGACAAACAAATAAAGTAACTACTGTTTACTTTTAAAATACATAATGAAATAATATATTGTTTGTTTTAAGGTTTTTATTTAAAAGAATAATAATATTTATCTAACGTACATTTTGTTATAAAGGATGTAAATAATCGTATTAATCTAAGATGAGCCGGCCTCCGTGGCCGAGTGGTAGCGTCTCGGTCTTTCATCCGGAGGTCCCGGTCAGGCATGGCATTTTTCACAAACGCTACAATTTATTCATCTCATCCTCTGAAAATATACCTTAACGGTGGTTCCGGAGGTTAAACAAAAAAAAAAAAAATCTAAGCTGAAAGTAATAGTATCAATATATAATTATAAAATAAACCTAAAATATAATTGTTTAATTAATACTAACTGAAAGAAATAGGAATTATTTATTAAATAAATAAATTTATTATAAATTTATCCATTTATTATAAATTTAAAAAGTGATAAACCTTCTTGCAAATTTAAAATTTCACAAAAAAAAAACACCGGTTCAATGTAACTACAGACGAACCGCACAAGCTGAACCCCTCCACCCACCCACAGCAGAAAAAAAAAAGCTGCTGTACTTCACGCGTATGTAGTGGTCAGCAAATTGCATGTATACATAGAACATCTGTCTGCAAGTGTTTAGCACTGAATGTGTTTTAAGGGAACTAATCATTATATCGAACAGAAGTTAATAAAACTACTAGGTTAAGATGTTCAGTCAATATTTTAACAAAATGAATTCATGTAAAATATTCAAACTTTATCTCTCTATTATTACTTGAAGAGTATTCCATAATAATACACAAGTGGGTCTCGTAAATACTAATTAATATTGTAAGCTAAAACCAAGAATTACGCTCTATAATTCATAATTGATAGTATATTGAATAACTTAATTATACTATCATTAATAATTAGTTTAAAGCAAAAAATCTATTACGAAACTAAACTATTGACATTATTAAAATACTAATGTATTACAACACACACACACACACACAATTCACAACATATATATTGTGCGCGCGCGCAGTATATATATATACATATATTTCATAAAATTACTTAATTTTTGCCAACTTAAATTTGGGTATAATTTGATGTACGTTTAAATAAGGGCTGTGAAACAATAATTATAAATCCAATTTAAATATAACAAGCATGCTTTCACGCAGTGGACTTATTGGTGGGGGGGGGTTATGAATGACTCCATAGCTAGAACGTCATCCTTTAATTCATGAAAGTCTTCTTAGTGGCTTGACGGATAGCCTAATTTTTTCAATCTAATTATGTTATTATTTTATTTGTCTCTTTCTTTTGTTTTGTTATATTATTTTGCATTATGTTTTGTTTTTTGTTAAGATTTTTATGAATTGAATCGGTACAAGTGCATTTATACTTTTTAACTATTGTATTACATATATATGTTTTAATGAGTGAATTCATTGCAAACCCCTCATCAAGCACTTATTGTAATTTATTTACTTGTGATTCTTTAATTGGAACAAATTTTAAACAAATAAACTATAAAACAAAAAAATATTTTAGATTAATAAAAATTAATATGATAAATCCGATAGTGGTGGCACGATTTTCAAATTATTACAATTTTTTGTTTTTAATTTAATTATTGAATTTTTTTTTACAACCGAATGATACACTTTTATTTATCTGATTTTTTTACAAAATGAGTTTTGTACTTGTCGAACGTATAAAATTTTATAGAAAAAATGTATTTTTTATAATCAGAATTTATTTTTTTAATTAAACCTGAAACAAGAAAAGGGTTTACTGTCAATTTCATATTAATTTATTTCATCAAAATAATATGGGTTGGTTTGTTCAAATAGTACCAGGATACGGTTTAAAAATAGATATATTTTACTAGAATATAAACTATTTAAAGTTTTTATTGTAATGGGATATTACTCATCTATATGATTAATAATGCAATCACTTGTATTTTAGTTGCTAAGGCTACTATCATATTCTGACACATAATTACAGCTACCCTTCTACTTTTCTGGCAATAACATTTTTATATTATATAATGATAATTTAACATAGATTTACTTTAAAAGATATGAGTTAAATTTTTAGTAATAGATATGCACTATTTATAATTGTAAAACATATTGATGACTGCGTTGCATTTCTGCATTTCTATCTTGTTTGTTTCTATTATTTACAATACAAAATCAATGTTGTCTGCTAGCAATCAAAGAGTAAAACTGCAGCGATAACTTTCAAATAAAAATATATTTACACATATTTTAAAATTTACTTATGATAGTACTATTTTTTGTTGTTTTCTTTTTTTTTAATGTTATTGCAATGATTTCTTAATTGTTAAATTTTTTTTAATATAAAATTTTATGTAGATATTTATCGTACGATTTACTTATGTTTTTACATAGGAGGAACCGATTGTAAATAAAGCAACAGAGAGAAAAATATATTTAAAATATTATGTGTTACATTAACGCAATTTATGAAAAAATAAATAAATGTATTTAAAAAATTAATTTGAAAATTTGTTTTCAGTTATAACATAAAGTTTTTCCACCTATCAAAGGAGTTACCATAATTAATAAACATTGATTATAATAAATTATATAGTCAAAACCATATTCTATAACTCAAAACTTACTACTACTTTATTTCAAAATTTATCATAAAAAAATTACTGCACACAAAATAAAGAGAAATAATTTGCGAATAGAGTTCAAAATAATATAAAATAAATCTATAAACGTGCTTGTATTTTTAATTTAACCCCTTTTTTTAATAAATCATCATTTTTGGATAAGTCTCAATGCCTGAATAGGAATTTGGAATGGAAATAATATAATGAATAAAAAATTCTAATGCAATTCTAATTCTTTCTAAAAAAAAATTCTGCTTAAACTTATGTCTGACCAGAATTAGTACCCGTGACTTCGCAGAACACTACAACTCCATCGTAGAAGACGGGATAAAATTTTCTATATATTTGTATTATGAATATTTTCATAATTTAAAAAAAAAATTTCGTTTGCGCATTATATTTGAACAAACACATTGTTAATGCTAATACTAAATTCAAAATTTATACTAATCACAAACATACGATAGTACTTCATACTATTGCGGATATTAATACCAAATTATAAAATTCCCGAATGAGGAATTACATTCAAAATGATTCTAAATATAATATGAAATAGACAATACTTTAATTTTATTTAGTTTATACCAATCAAACTAAATAAAATCCAACTTAAAAGTTTTGATTAGCACAAGTTTTTACAGGTTTTTTTAATATTTCTGATAATACATTGAAAATGAAGCAAATACCTTTAAAATTACATATAAACTTTATTAAAAAAAAAAAAAAAAACTGGAAGTTTATAGATTAATGAGAAATTAAGTCAACTGTATAAAATGTACTCATGACCTACATTACTGTTCATTCTATGTACTACTAAAAATTTAAAAAATCAAGCAGAAAAAAAAAGAAACTTGTTCAGTTACTAATTAAAAGAAAATCTATACTCGTATCGCATTATGTGTTTCCAGATGAAGTTTAAACTTTAATTCGTTTCATATCAATAAAAATATCTAGAATTCTTTTATTTTTATTTACTAATAATCTTTCTATAAAAAAAAATAAGGCAATTACCCTTTCTTGAAAACTTACATAAGTTTACACTTGTGCACTAAAAAAAAGTTGATATAAGTTCTATTAACATTTTTTTTTTTTTGAAGTAGTAACTTTTCATCAATAATAATATTACCAAACTCTGTATCTCAGCTCAACGATAATTCCATTAAGGAGCTTTTTTCCTAAAATGATAAAAAAATATTGACACTCGTCTATTCGTTCTGATTAATCTTTTAAGAAAATATATAGAATAATGATAAACAGTCATTATTAAATCATTATTATTAATCAGATCGTCAAAGATAAATTAATATTTGTAATTAAATATGAGATAAATATTCGGGTGATGTGAAATAATAACTGTTACTATGGTAATAAATTGTTACGTTGATTTATAGGTAATTACGTTACCTTAACCTCTCCACCGATGTTATTTTATTTTTATTTGTTTTTTAATAAGATTATTTCCAAGACGAAATAATGGTTATTTTAACCACTATTACTAAATTTTCTTAAATATTAAAAATTCTAAATAAATTTAATTTCAAAGTTAAATTTTTAAAAGAGAGAGATTATCAAAATGAAAATACCAATTTTTAAAAAATCTGTAAGAGTATATACTCTTACAGCGATATATATATATATGTATAAATAATCATATAACAAAAAGTGCCTATCCATAAACACAAAATTAAAACAGTGGTAAAACCAGAAATAACATATGCCAGCAAAACACTCTTCAAATAAAACCAAAGAATTGAACAAACCGGTAAAAAAATTAGACGAAGAATACCACGAACATGCATAAATAAAAAAAGCCAAGAAAAGGAGGAGAATGGAGACTAATTAACAATGAAGAACTCTACAAAGAAATAGAATCCATCATAGACACCATCAAAAAGAAAAGCATCTGATTTTGTGGACATTTAATGAGACTACCGGAAACTAGAATAACAAAGAATATCCTAGACAATGTATGGGAAAAGAAGGTCCTTCCAGTATGGATTAAAGAAGTAAAAAAGGATATGAGGGAGGCTGAATTAACTATAGAGGACTAGATCGGTAAAGCAGACAAATTGAAGTAAATATAAAAAACAAAAACAGTAGATTCAAAATTAAATAAAACAAAACGGGTCTGGTTAAAAGGTAAATTTCAGATGAAGTAAGAAAGGAACACTCTGATAAAATGAAATAATACTGGGAAGATAAGAAAAAGCACTCAGGAAAAAGAAAAATAACTACCAATATTCAGAAATAATTAACCAAACTTGTCCAATGTGGCCTCAAAAGCATAATAAAAAATAAAAAAAATAATCATATATGAAAACTTCTCGGTTGTTTATTATAATGAACAACAAATATTTTGTTTAATAAATTTTCAGGTAGCAAAACCATTTTATAATATTACACTATTACTATAGAAAAAAACAAAAATAAACCACAAAAAATATAACACGATGTTTCGCTCCAAATTCGAAGTGTTATGAAGTGAAAAACCTAATTATTTAATCATATGTTCTACAATATTTAAATGTTTTTATTATTAAACCAAACTGGAAATTTGATAACAGATAATAATAAATCATATACATTTACCTAAATATCAATTATTATTTCACATAGTAATCCTATATATTTTTCATTTAAATCACTAATTTATAAATTCAAATTGCATGAAAGATATTAAATTAAACTAGCATATACCACATGTTTAGTGGCAAAACGAATTTTATTTTAGTTTATTTTATCATTTTGTTTTTTTTTTTTTTGTTTCGTTTTTATTGGTTAAACAGGGTTATATGTTTCTATAATTCAATATATTTTATCTGAATTAAATGGAGTTATAAAAATGATTAATATTTATCGGATTAGATATTGTACAAAAGAATTTCTATTTGGGTATATAAGGTTATATGATTTATTATTATTTTTTATCAATTTTTCATTTTGGCTGAATAATAAGACCATTCCCAATATTATTGAGCACATGATTAAGTACTCGTAATCCTAGTTTACCTAAATATCAATTATTATCTTACATAGTAATCCTACATATTTATCTTTTAAATCACTAATTTATCAATTCAAATAGCATAAAATATATTAAACTTATATATACCACATGTTTAGTGGCAAAACGAATTTTATTTTATCATTTTGTTTTGATTAATTTTTTTTTTTGGTTTTGTTTCTATGGGTTAAACAGGGTTATATGCTTCTACAATTTAATATATTTTATCTGAATTAAATGGAGTTATAAAAATGATTAATATTTATCGGATTAGATATTCTACAAAAGAATTTCTATTTGGGTATATAAGGTATTATTTAATATTATTTTTTATCAATTTTTCATTTTGGCTGAATAATAAGACCATTCCCAATATTATTGAGCACATGATAAGTACTCGTAAGTTATGTTTTTCAGATACACTTGATAAAACGAATTTGGAATGAAAATCGTGTTATTATTTACTGTGCTGATTTTTTGTTTATTTTTTTTTTTTATATAATAATTTTTTTTTAAGCTCCGGAACCACCATTAGGTTTTACATCACAGAATGAAACGAATGATTTGCAGCGTGTGTGAATGCCTGACCGGGATTCAAATCAGGGACCTCCGGATGAAAGACCGAGATGCTACCACTCGCGCCATGGAGGCCAGCCTTGTATAATAATATTGTAGTACTACTAAATGGTTGTGTTACCTGAAGTTTTATAAAATAAACAAATTTCAAAAATTATTGTTGAAATATATTTAAAATGCCTAGGCTGAGCCAGGAATATTTGAAAAGTTTAGTTCTTTTTCCGGTTAACAGCCCTTAAGCTTGTTGGCAGTAGCTCTCCACTCTTCTCTCTTATCAGCTTTTCTCTTTAGTTCCCAGTATGAATTACAGTTCATATCA
>JAAAKQ030241128.1:0-11103 GCA_010016005.3 Zanna intricata | reverse complement strand
AAAACATTTTCAGGCATATGTTTATTGGAAACTTTTTTCTTATTTTTAGATATAGAATCCGTTTCCGAGTGATTGCCGTGCAGTTTTGATACACTCTGTATATATAAAGTAAATCAATTTCTGTGATTTTTATTCAGCTTATTTTTTTAGAATTATTGCATAACTGAGTCTTTAGATAATGCTATTTGTAAATTATAAACAATACATTTTTTTTGAAAACAATGGTGTTTGTACCAAATATTAAACAATCGATTATCGTATATGAATATTATTTTTCTTTTTACTGATCATTGATAGAATCGGTAATAAAATAAATATATTTGAGAGACTTTATTCATTAAATCTTAATAACAGAAATTCATAACAAAATTTATACGTCATTCTTCTATAATGACGCTATTCTACTTACTTATGAGAATACTACAGAAATTATTATAAACATCAAACATAACGAGCAGTTACGACTATATATTATTTGCTTAAAAAATGCCATGAAATGTTATTTCTTTTACCGCATTCAAAGCTACTTGTTAACCAGTTAAAATGTTGATTGTTGCTGGTAAGAAATCATTGTAAAACTAGCATAACCGCGAAATGACCTGAAAAAAATCTTCAAAATAGCTCTTCGACATTTTATTAGATCTCGCATGGCCTCTTCAGGTTATAAACTATATAAATAAGTAAAAAAAAAAATATATATATATATATATTTATTCTGGAAACAAATATAATAACAGTGTATAAGCAGAATATTACATAGCATAATTTACATCTTTATTGTTATTAATTTTCTTTTTTATTACTTAGTATTGCTGAAACTTTTATGTTTTACCTTTCAAATAAGCATAGTCAAATAATTATCACCGTTTATGACATTTTTGTAATAATTTTGTTTGATTAACCTTTCTTTTTAACAGACAAAAAAATTTTAGAGTAGAGCAGATTCCTTTTTAAATCTAGTTCCCAAAGTACATCATGAATATATTCAAATAATAATTTTTATCAGAAAAGGTCAAATCTTTATTACGAAGCCGAAGTTTATTTTTAGCCATAAGAAATAGCTCCTGGCAATTATACATTTATTTATAAAAATGAATAATTTTAACTTGGAGAAATATAACTGTTAATTACAGCATAAATACTAATATTTTTGGGGAAACTTACCTAGACAATTTACTAGTAAATTGCCCGAATCTGTCATGCCCGAATTTCTGTTAATGATTTTACTAGAAACTATGATGGTTAAGTGCACTTAAAAATTTTCATAATCCTCATTTTATAATGGGAGATTGTTTTTAATTGCACACTATTATAGCAAAGTAAATATTTAAAGAGATGTAAATTATTCAATTTTTTAACGATAAAATCTTTCCTAAATCTCCTAAAATTATTATCTTCAGTTATTTATTTATATTTATTTCTTCTTTAGTTAAAGGAAAATAATAAATTAATATTAGGAGAGGATAATTCCTTGTAGATAAATTCATAAATTCGTTCGAAAAGATAAAATATTCTTAAATAAAGTTACATAAAGCCTACGAAGAGAATTAATTTTTATTTAGCAATTATTGAAACGTTAAGATACGTATCGCTTATAATTATAAGGAAAAAAAATTACGTTATAATAACTATTCGAATATAAATGAAAAGAAACTATGTAATGCTGAAATAATAAAAATAAAGTTGTTACGTTAGTCGTAGTTACTCAGATCTTGTTCGAAATGAAATTAATCTTGTCAGTAGGAAGAGTCACGATAAAGTTGATGTGAATAAAAGGAGCAAAACGTAGAAGGTTCTCGGACCACACACTATACTAGTACATCTAAAGCGTGTCTGGTATATTCTGTGTACTGGTTATGCTGTAACTCTCTGCTCAAGAGAGAAAAGCCGCGTTTTGAACATTACTGGGACGACTACATTCACGGTTTCAGTTTCAGGAATATGTTATCACATAGCGGTATATGTTTATTTTCTTGCAATTGTACTGTTCAGAGAATTCTTATGCTTTACGTTTTGTTTTTTTAATTTCTCTGTTCCATCCTATCTTAATCGCATAATGAATGACATGAAGTGTAAAAAAATGCAGAAATGTTTATTGGTAGAGTTTAAAAATTTTCTACATCTTATTGAAACAAATGACTAATAAAATTATTATAGATTATTAAATTTGATGTGGGCACCACATGACTTTCTTGTACGCCTATTAAATTACAAATACACATATTTTGTTGCCCTTCATTTAAACGTATTTCATTTAAAAGTGAGATACGATCCTTCAATTCTTTAATAAAGTGGGCAGTTACACAGTTCCTAAAACATTAGTTTTTATTGACATCAAATATTTATAAAATTATTAATTCAACAATCTTACCTGAAATATTAGATTAGAGTAAAAGTCCCTTAATTTCTCTTTAAATAAATGTCTCAGATTTGTTTTTTCTGTAATTCTATGTTCATGGTTTTTAGTTCGTGATTAGAATTTTAAAAAGTTCTTATTTTCAAACTAGATTATAATGTATTTAAATTATGAGAGTTAATCATTAGAGGTTTGATTTTTTGTTTCTAATATTCTTTAAGTAAACATTTATGAAATTCTAAGGAAAGAATTTATGACCTGTGCAGACATAAAAATCGTTTAAAATGCAACTACAAAATTTCTCTTGCCACATTATATCATTTGCTAGGAATCTAGTTTTTTTTAAAATATTTTCTAAATCAGCAGTCTTTTCGTCTGTTTTAGATTAAAAACATATTGAAACTATTTACTTACTTATTTTTTTCTGAATTCGAACTACTTTAAGGAGAATCTGTTTGACAAGGATGTTTATTAGCATTAAATGAGATAAAGGGAAACGCAAACGTTGATCCACAACTTTTGTTGATTGAACTAATGAAATAATTACAATTTCCCAAAACAAAATAGGTTATTTTTATCTTTAGCTAAAACTAAATTTTCGAAAACCAAATTAATTTACTATTTTATGATGCTTTAGGACGAATTTTTTTAGGTAGTTTTATTAATAGGATATATCATGAAGTAGGATTTTTTTATTATAATTGCAGGATAAAATTTCATTAAGGCTGAGAATGATTAGTCACTATTGCAGACTACTGATCAGTGAACAAGCTGTATAGCTATTTTTATTATTTAACAGTTACTATGCATGATCAGTACTAACAGCAAATATTTAATCATATTTTCATTTTTATATGTAACGCATCTTCAACGACCATAATAAGGTTTATTTTAAATTATTATTTCTTTTACTGAAAGTTAGTTATAAATGTGAACAATTAGTAGTTTTTAATTTAAAATAATAATTTAATTTAATTTTAAAAATTAAAATAATTTATAAATAATTTTAAGAAATAATTCCTAATATAAGTAGATTAACACTTTTAAAATAACTAATAACGAAAGACCAGTGGTCCAAAAACTACCTGCGTGATCTCTATGGTGGAGTGGAAGCTCGGCCTTTCATCAGGATGTCCAAAGTTCAAACCCCGGCCAGGCATGGCACTTCTAACCGCTACAAAATTCCATTTCCATATTATCGTGGGCAAGCTTTAAGCTCTTCAGCGAAATAAACAAGCAAAAAAAAAGATTCAGTTTTTTATTTATGTTAAGATGATTTATTTAAGGCAAAAGAAAATAATCTATTTTTAATATATTTCGCACTAAGGGAAAAGAATCTTTTCTTTTGCTATGTTTTTTTTAGAAGAATTTTAATTACGAGAATATATTTTCATATCTAAAATTAAAACTTCATTTATGATTTTTACCTCGTGTAGTTTTTTGTGTTGTATTATTATAATCGCAAACGTAAGGATTAGTGCATTCACTGAAATTTAATGCCGCAGAATAGAAATGAATCGAGAAGTTAACTTTTAGAATATGTTGTAAGAAAATTAGTTTATTAACATGAAATCGTACGAGTTTGAAACTGGGTTTAATCATTTAAAGAGAAAAACCAGAACTTTTGAACGATATTATACATTTTCTATTACGAGATGTGAAAATATAAAGCCTTAAGCTACCGGATTTACAGAGATTAGGAAGGTATTGCCTTACCACTTTTGAGTCTCAAAGCTCGAAAATTAAAATAATATAAATAATTTTCGAAATAAAATTTTAATTATTTCATAATAAACATAAATTTACCTGCGTGGGTATTTTAGAATAATATTTTTATTACGGAATGGGTGAAGAGAAGAAAGGAATAAAAAATAAATAAATAAGTGAAAATTCTAAATTTAATTCTTATAAGAAGATTTTGGAGGGGGGAAACTATATATTTCATCGACAGGGCTAAAACCTCTATAATAAATTATAAAATTTTGATATAAAGAGGTTGAATATTGATTTACTTGATTATTGAAAAAAATTTGTTTCCTTTTTTCAGCATTTGGAAATTACTCTGTAGAATTTATACTTATTGTACCCTTTAGATCAATGTTTAATGATTAAGATCCATTTTAATAGTTTTATTGTATCTGGTTCTGAGAAGCAGAAGAACAAAAGCAGAAAAAAATTCCAATTAATGTTGAATTTTTCTTTAGGAAGGAATACCCTGAAAATTATAAAAAATAAGTAAATATATCGGAAAAATTAAATTCAGCATACAGATAGAAAAAATATTGCTATTAAATAATACTCTCACACAGGCTGCTTTTATTTTAATGAGTTTACAAAAATATCCTTCTATTTTTGTAAACTTTTTTCTTCATATATATATATATATATATATATATAAATTTATCCATAAATTAATCAGTATTTCAAAATATACAACTAACTTGTAAAGATGGTTCAACTTCCAAATTTTGCAAGGAATCTATTTATTCTCAATTTAGACAAAAAAAAAAAAAAATCACTCAATTGTTTTATTTTCAATAATAAAAGAGTACAAATTATATTTATACCTTTACAATCAAATATACTATTCACTACCTAATAAGGTTTGTTTTTATTACAAAAGTGGACACCACTCACGAAAATATTATTTACACGAAAAATTATCATTTTTTGTAATATTTGGATGAGGAAGTTGAAAATATATATCGTAATATCTTTCAAACCAAATTACATAAGTAAAGCAAAGGAATTTGTCAGATTCAATAAAAATAATTTAAATTCAAATTCAAATTTGTATACATTGTTTCATTAAGTACTTTACTAACAACTACTTAAATATTTCTCAGTTTATGGACATTAATAAGTTGAGACCAACTGAAATTATCTATTTTGATATTTGACAGCCATCTACATGTTTTAAACTTTTCTTTTGACTATATAAATAATTTGTCTTAGAAATCTGTTGTAGTTCTTATGTGGTTTTTTATAAGAAGTTATTTAAATTGATCGTAAAAAATTGACAGTTATGGTGGAAACTTTGAATTTTTTTTTTGTTTTTTTCGTTTTTCAAACGCCATTTGTTTTTAGTTGTTCATGACAAATCATCATCGAACACTCGATACATGCCTGACAACGTTTAAAAATAATAAAAATGTATTATTGAAATATGAAATCGGTTACAGCTATGTATGTGCATTTCGCGATATTTATTTTGTGCCTAATCGGCTAAACAAAAGCACAATTCATCATTTGGTTAAAACATTTGAATGTTTTTCTCTACTTTATATTACCTCACCAATTGATAAAATAAACGCAAGGAGTCAAGAGGTTGTTAACTTCTGCTATAAGGGAAAATGTTCTTTTTATCGAAATTAATCAATTTAATATTATTGACAAGAAGCATTCTTCAACAACTTAAAATAATTACTAAAGAATTAAAGCCAAGAGACCATTCTTTACGTCAAAAGTTTGATGAGTGGACTCAAAGTGGAACAAAATTTTCATTAAAAAAAAAACGTCTTTTCAGATGAGGATAATTTTTGGTTTGATGAATTTGTAAACAAGCAAGATTTCAGTATGTGGAATGATTCCAATGAGCAAATGATTTAAAAACGACCATTATATCCGGAATAAATTACTATTTGGTGTGGCTTATGGGCTGGTGTTCATTGGTTCATTTTGTTTTAAATGAGCAAGGAGATTCTATTGCAGTAAAAGATGAACGCTATCGATTTATGATTCGTGATATTTTTCTTAAAAAAATTTGGAAAATTTTAATTTGAATGAGATTTGGTTTCAACAGGATGGTAACAGATGCCACATAGCTACTGACGTTATTCAATTATTGCGTCAAAAATTTGCGTCTAAAAAATGATAATGTCAATTGGTCATCAAGATCGTGTGATTTTGACTTCCATATACTCTTCCTTCTCCGGCCTCTAGCCGGAGGCCGGAGTGGTAGCGTCTTGAGCTTTCATCCGGAGGTCCTAGATTCGAATCCCGGTGAGGCATGACATTTTCGCACTCGCTACAATCATTCATCTCATCTCCTCTGATGTAATTTCTAACGGTAGTTTTGGAGGTTAATAAAAAGAATAAACACTTTTTTCTCTGAAGTTATGCTAAATCACAAGGTTATGGCTGTTATAGAGATTCATAGTTTATAGATTACTAAAAACGAACAATTGATAGCTTTTTGAAATCAAAATTCAACGCATTATTAGTGGAGTTAATGCTGGTTTGGGCGAAAGTCTCGCAAAATTTTGTCGATAGACTTGACTACGTCAATCAAAGCCATGGAGCTCATATGAATTATATTGATATAATTCATATGAGCTCCGAACATACTGTTATATTATAGCTTCAAATAAAAAAAAAAAACTTTGGCAGATTTTACACGTACTTTTTGTTTTATTGCAATTTTACTTTTTGCGTAGAAAATGAAAGACTGTACATACTTCTTAAAAGCACATTATTTTAGGTTTTTTTTTTAACGGTTGTTTTATTAGGAATAAAATTTATTTAGGATAATAAAAGTCTTCAAATTGATCTAAAAGATTTGATACTAAACTTTGAAATATAGTAGAAAAATTCTATCTTAAGTGTCTCCACAGGAACTTAGTACTTGCCTTCATATGAGGGATGTAAATAGTTCGAGACGTGGTCAATTAAATTTATTCTATCACAGCTGCCTCGCTGGTACCAAGGAGGCAGTTTACAGTTTTGCTGTTTCCTAGCCAACATTCTACTGTTGGCCAATAATTTATCGAATGCTTTAAATACATATCCTGACCTAGCTATCCAGGTAATGCAATAATCTACAGGAACATTTTAAACAAACCAGAGACATACGTTTGCTGTTTACGGGACTCAAGTCAACTATGCTAAAGTCCACAAGATATTTTACTTCCGGGTCATACAGTATCATACGAATCTATCTATTCCTAAGTCGGTTAACGAATGTCTGCAAAGACCTTTGCTCTCCGGGCTCTAGCAAGGTTGACATCAGAATACTTTACTGTGATCTTTTACAAACGTTATTTTAGTAATAGAAAAAGTATTATGTAATCGATAATAATCATAATAGACCAATGAGATTACAAAATAGGTCATTATGGAAAAGCTACTGAATGTTACCGCTTAGTCAGCAGAAAGATTAGCGCAATAACTGCACATAAATTTTCTCAGAAAGAGTTCTAATAATATATAAAGAAAAACACAGAAAGTTTCTCGATCCGTTACAATATCACCTTTGATACAGAAGATTAAGTAACATATACTTCCAATAACAACACATCTTCTTTTTCCTTAGCTCTTATAAGTTATATGAAAAGGAGTTTTATTAGTTGATATAATACTCCTTCCAGTGAACTGAAATTTGAATCAGTTCTCTCCCAGAGATGGAATAATCACTTATAAAACGCTAATCATGAAGGAACAAGTAGGGAGAACACTGAGGAGCTATATATTCTCGTTGTTTTCTTCACTCTCAAAGAAACAACGCTAAATATTATCTCTTACAGCTTGATGGATATACGTCTATCTTACACAAAATAGACTCGACAATGTAAAAAAAGGGCAAATTAATATGCCCTTTTTTATAAATAGTAATATTAGGTTAACTCTTGCAAGGCTAAAATCTCAAGATAGAAGAAAACAAGAAATGAAGGACATTACTATTTTATAACTTAGCAAATATATAAGTTTCAACTAATATTCACATTAAATGTTTGATTAAGAGGATAATTTCAATTAGACAAATATTTTATTCTAATAATAATAATATTTGTTCTGGTCTGATCAAATAATACAAAAAAAGGCTATTTTTAAATAAACCTTACTGTCTAATATTATGTTTTTTACATTCTATGTTCGTTTTCATCATTGTTTTTTTAAGTTACATGAGCAGGAGTTACATCCACAGTTTATCCATCAAGATTTCAGTCTCCTGAAAATCTGATATTAAAATAAACAGTAAATAACAAAATGCAGTGCCTAGAAAATGCTAGGACTTAGATTTGAACCCAGAATTTTTAGATGAAAGCTAAAAGACTCTAATGTTAGTCATTGTTATTATTTTAAAAAATCATAAAGTGCTATTAAATATATTATTTTGTCTTTAAGAAATATAATTTTCTGTATAATTAATTACAAACGCAATATTTTCATTACTGAATAGTTATTATAATTCAAATAATAATTATTCATAATATTTCCTATTAAATTTATCAATAATTTCTGCAACGGATGCCTGAACTATCCATAGATCCACATTCACTTATAATAATAATAATAATAATAAGGAAACAGTCATAATAAAAAAAGTTGCAAGAACCAACGTAGGTTATGCTATGACGTTCAAGTAGAACCACATAAAAGAAAGAATTACCATCTTTAACATATGCATGGGTCATTAATTTCCATCCTTGTGGTAGTTCAGCTAGATAATATTGAACTCACGCCAGTAAAGCTAATACTTGTTTGTATAATTCACATCGTTCTTTGAAAAATATAAAATGTTAACACTACGTTTTATGTGTTGTATTTTATAATATTATTTTTAGTGATTTATATTCTTTTACTTATCTATATTTTTTACAAATAAATATACGTGAAATATAAGTATTGTAATATGCGTATTCGTATGCGGATGTTAAATAAGCTGTTTTACTATGTATATACTCATAGACTAGCATTTTTACTGTTATTTTTAGCAATTTAGCAGTTATTATTATACAAAACAGAATAAACTATAAATTAACAAAATAATATATAATTAATATTCTCATACCCTAAGATGAGCATCAAAAATAAATTTATCCTTTGTGATTCTATATTTTTTGTTGAATGAGAATGAAATTCGTAAAAAGAAATAAAATTAATTTCAATTACAATTAAACAATTATACGATTAGATAAACTTTTTAAAAAATTCCAGTTACATCAGTTAATTAATTTTTCTTTTCATTAAAATCAAGATTTTATTCCGATTTGACTACTTCATTATGGAGAATCAACGAATTGGCAATTTTTTGAAGCGTAAAAAATAAAAATTTCTTGAAAATTGTAAATAATAACTGAAATTACAGGCAGATACCAATGATAATAGAGTATTAAGAACCAGGTATATATCTGCAAATGAGAGCATGTGAATCAACTAATACAGTAATTTTTACTAAATGAATTTAAAAATGATTGAATTAAAAAAAATTTGAATGGTTTTGTGAAAATTGTAGCAGGTCCAATAAATATTTTTTTTATTTTTTATTTTTTTTTAACCTCCGGAACCACAGTTAAGTATTACATCAGAGGATGAAGCTGAATGATGTGTAGCGTGTGAGAAAATGTCATGTATGACCGGGATTCGAACCCGGGACCTCCGGATGAAAGGCCGAGACGCTACCACGGAGGCCGGCAGGTCCAATAGATATTACGTTAAAAAAAGTTGGAAAACTAATAGTAAGTTAGAAATCATTAGAAAATAATTGAAATTTTTGAAAAATAATGAGAATGAATGTTGCAAATGACATTGTTAGACAAATAATCATCTAAAATAAACAAGAAAAGGGTTTTTATTAAAAATATTTTTAAGCTCAGTTAGCATCTAAATAATTTGGTAGTATACTTTTTGGACAACAGAAAAATTAGTTACATGATATAATAACTTAACAAACAATTAAAACTTTATAATTAATTTGATTTAATTTAAACATTTTCTAATTTTATGCAATTTTTATTCTTATCTTTAAACGTCTTCAGTTTAACCGTGTACGTTTTTAGTACGTCAAAACCTGATAAAGTTCATTTTGTATAATAAATAATCAGTAAGATTGTTGGATGTGTAATTTTAAATAATTTTCTTTTATTGCTCACTTAATTACTAAATAACAATTCTGTTTCATTACAATAAAACATAATTATATTTATTTATTAATCATTAATTTTAGTCTAAGGTAACATTTACTTATAATATTAATAAAGCTTATGCTACATATGTTAATTAAAACAGTTATTTTATTTTTTCTTGTAAAAAATTTAGCGAAAATAATTTATAATTTTTTATAAAGTATCTTAAAAATTCGTTTCGTTAACTTCAACATTAGTTTTAGAAAAATAATTTTTTAAAAAATTAATTCAGTTTTCTCATAATAATGAAAATTTTATAAATAATTCTTAATTAAAAAATTTATTGTTTAGTTTAAAGGGGTGACACAATTAGGAAAGATTAAAACAAGTGGTAAAGTCTAATTATTGTGTACTCAATATTTATTTATTTATTTATTTAGAAATCAATATTTTTAAATTGAGAAAGAATTTTTTTTGTTCTGTTTAGTAATCTAGGCAAATAGTTATTAAGTACCATTTCAACTTTATTCTATTTTATTTTTTTAGGCATAAAATCAACATTTTAGCATTTATGTGGGCAAAATACGTTTTCTTTTGCACTTATTATAAAATTCCGGGAATTTATACACCCTCCATGTTGCATATCTAATTTCATTTAGTTTAATATTTGATTGTTTTTAAATATTGTGGCTTTAAAAGTGCTTCTTATGATAAAATTATTTACTGCTTCCCAAAGAAAAACGAATTATTTTGAAATATATATTATTTAAAAATGTAACTCATATTTATTAGTTTACTTGTAATGGTTAAACAGCTGCCGGCCTCCGTAGCCGAGTGGTAGCGTCTCGGCCTTTCATCCGGAGGTCCCGGGTTCGATTCCCGGTCAGGCATGGCATTTTTCAC
>JAAAKQ030241117.1:0-11103 GCA_010016005.3 Zanna intricata | reverse complement strand
AACCTTAGAACTCTCGACTTCGAAATCAGCTGATTTGCGATGTCACGTTAACCACTAGACCAACCCGGTGGGTTAATGAACAAAAGGACTAAGTGAAGTAAAGTTAACATTAATAAATAATTATATTCTGCTGCTAGGATGAAATCTGTTAAAAGTATTTATATAATTACTTCTCAAAAATACTAAATTTCAAAGCAGAATTTACAAAAAAATTAATCATTTAGTCTGAATACATTTTTTATAATGTTTTATATTATTTCATTTCAAACAAAACCAGATAGTGGAAGTGCTATAGCAGAAATGATGAATAAGAGGATAGAAGGGTAGAAATCAATTTTAAACATAGTGAAAGGATTATTTTGGTTAGGAAAGATTAAAAAACCCAAGCTAACTACTACACTACAGGTTTATATCCTATCTTTTTAGAAAAAAAAAAAATTTACACAAAGAATGGAATGAAACAATAGGGGAAGGAGAGAAAATGATAGCAGTTGAGGATACTGATCAGAGTAACATAAAAGGATAAAAAAGGATGTAAGGAGTAGCAAATTCCTACAAGAACAAGATTGATATGGTGTGCTTTAAGGCAGCGAGAGTTAATTAATTTGAAGATGAAAGAGGAGTAAAACGTAAAACCTTAAGAAAATAAAATCTGGAATACATAAAAGCAACTGAAAGATAAAAACAAAAAATAACTGAATATGTAGGATGTAACAAATAAATTGAAATTAAAAGATTAGTGCAGAACTGAAAGGAATGGAAAACTCCATCAAACCAATCCAGGAAAAAAAACACTTATTTGCGAAATACATTACTAGGTCACATGAGGAAATTTTACTTAATCAAAACACCTTTTTTTTTTAATTATTTCCATTAACTTCTGCTCTGAATAAGATAGTTCCTGGAGTATTTATTCCATGTAGTCGCATACTATTTATTTACATGCACAAATTCATCCTGAGGGAAAATATGAGAAATTATTAAAAATAATTCTGCACATCCTAAAAATAAGAAATAAAAAAGTGGAACACTTAATTACAATAACTAAAGATAAAATCAAGTACTAAAACTTAACCTTTGGTTGCATGATGGACAGGTTTTTGATGCCTACATGCATATAAGTATCCCACAGGATACTTATATGCATACTGCTTATACATAAAAATTAAAATACTAACAGCAGTGTGGCAAAAGATTAATATTTGCATTAAAAACGTAGAAAAACATATGGTTACATTCAAAACCTATCAACCTATATAACAGAAGATCAATAAAACAACCAAACTACTTACCAAACCATCAGCACCAATACGACCTCTACCACTGATTCTGAAAATTATATCAACTTCCCACCAATCAAATGTTGTCTTTGATTTTGTCCATATTGCACCTACACAAATATATAATAAATTAATAGAAGAAATTTGATAAAAATATTGCAGCGAGTAAACTACTAATACTGATTATCATCTACATTATACTTATTTGCACATTCGCACAGACAAACAAGGTAATCACACCCACATTGTATAAATAAGCAAAACTTTGATGAGTATTAGTTCCACACAGTTATTGTCCTGGATATGTCAGTTTAATCAATTTTGTGAGAAATAAAAATAAAAAAAACTATAAATTCAATCCAGTTAAATGTAAAATTTTTTTCAACTGGGCTGACACATGAAGATTAGGCCACACGCTAAAGTAAATCAGGAAGTTAAGAAAAAATTTTCATGAAGCCTATTAGTTTATACAGCAAGTCCAAGAATTAACATGGTACATTTTGAAAGTTACGCTGTATTTTGTTCCTAATAAATAATTTTTTTACTGTAGTTACAAGTCTCTCAAGACCATACAGGAATTCATTAGCTCTCTTGTTTCAGTTGCAAAGCCATGATGTAATTAGTGTTGAGGAACAGTTGATGGCATGTTCACTCTGTTAACACATTTGTGTTAAGTTTGAGTTTCGGTATTAATTTCTTTTAGTCGGCTCTCAGTTTTGTTGCGATTAGGATGTTCTTCGTTGACTCCTGTGTTCACCAGTTCTTTAGTCCTTCGTGCTCCTTAATTCTATACTTCTCTCAGTCGGGACTCAATCACGTGAGTGACCTGACCACAAGCCTTCCAGCTATGGAGTTCGATCATCTTATATTTTATTCGGTCACATTTTAACATTTTGATGTTTCGTAGTGGTTTCAACAAGTGTACCCGCCAGGTATCTCCACTAATAACAAATAGTGCAACAATCAAATTGTAAGGTGACATTTTTTCTTGCTCATATATTTTTTATACTTTATTTATTTCATTTTAATATACATCTAATTCTCAGTGATTTGGATTTGTATTTCTTCACATGAAATTAAATAATCCAATCGCTTTCTCTTTCTATTTGTCTTTGAATAAGGCATTTGTGGTATTTATAATAGTGTTGATTGCTAAGCTCATTGTGCTAATAATTATTAAAAAAAAAAAAAAAAACATTTTCCTTTTTCCGATTATTAATATATTATCAGTGGTGTTAATCGCTAAAGATTAATTAATTCATTATAAAATAATTAAATTTACTTCCTTATTGTTGTATTCAGCATTTTAAATAATGTTAATGATAAAGTTACAGCAGAATTTAAACTTGTATGATTAATGTTTTAGAATTGAAATATTAAAAGTTAATATAATAGATAATTATTATTATAAAAGTAATAATTCACTAAACGAGCCAGAACAGTTCTGGATTTGACTATTCAATTATAATTTAAAAATAATCAATGGTAATATTAGTAATATCAGTTGTAAAATAAAAAAAATTTAAGTTATTAGTAATAATAATAATAATATAATTTTACGCATGTATGCATGTATGAATGAGGTTGTAATTTAATTGCCTTATTAGGTTTTTTTTTTTAATTTTTCTGGTCTTTAAGATAGTTATTCAGACTGTACACATAAGTATTAAATGCAAGTTACTAACATGAATAATTACTGTTTTTAAAAAATTTTAAATTATTATTTGTCAAGTCTTTTTTTTTTTTTCTAAATATAAATTAAAATTCATTATAAAGTTTTTCTTTCTTACCACAGTATTTTTATTTTAACTAATTTTCCAATTATCCTCGCACAGCTAGTAGTTAGCCAACGCGTTAACATTCACAAATGACATCTTGTAAAGGTCCCAGGAAAGGGTGCAAGGGCCCACCTTATTAGGCAACAATGCTTCAATGGAATAAACATATTTTCTGGTGAAATATAGTGGTGGAAAAAAGAAGCGGACAGTACAAACATGTGTTTTTCCATCATCAGTCTCTATTTAAATCTATTAGTAAACGTGCAACCAAACTTAACAGACCATGGTCAGCAATGCATGATTATATTAAAAAGAGACTTGAATAAGAAGCCATTTCGATCAATTTTTGTGAATGAATTATCGAATGGAAACATGGAACAGCATGTTGCAGCCTGCCATTCTTTACTAGCTTGAATTACAAGTAGTGTCCCAGACAAGTATTGTTTCCTTGGTTAAGGGAAGTTTTTATCTTGTACGTAAGTTGAAAAGTAATCCAACATAGGTAATGATATGAAACAGGATGACATCGTAATACTGTTTGGACCCATATTTTTTGTAATGCTGGAAAGATGGTTACTACCCCAACTTCATGAAAAAGGTGTCACGATTCATATTCAAAACTTATACAAAGTCCAGAACATTCAATTGTCTTGGAATGTAGGGAATTCTCAGACATACTGAAGACTACTTTTTAATGAATTTATTAGTGCTTGGACCTAGTGTTGAGAATGATATCTAGATCAATCCTTGCAGCAAAGATCTGTTCTAACACTAAACATTCAACATGACAGCCTCATAAATGTGAAAAAAATGCATTACTAAGAAACAGAAATAATTCTTGATGAATGCTGCTATACAAAATATTTTTACCTTATACCGCAAAAATTTCACTTCATGATCAGAATATATTTTTCAAAAAATTTTTAAGCACAAGAAACCTACACTAATACTGAAAAACTTAATGAAAAAACAAAAGAGCAGGTGATCACAAACACATGGCATTAAGTAACTTACATGAGCAATGTGCATGTAGCTTTAAATTCCTAGACAAACTCTCAGGTAAATCACCCTAACCAGATGTAACATTAACTTATTCCCAGTTCTACAAAACAGATTTCTACTCCTCTTATGATAACTAAGATTATTATATCAGCTCTGGGCAACATATCAATAGACAATCTTCTGGAACCTTAACAATGTTTAGAACAGGTCAGTGTTGAATTTCAAGAGTTAAGTTTTTTTTTTGATGGGCCAGCAAAGTTGCTCAGGAATATTTATTTTTTAGATTTAAGAGAATCTATTGTGCCTTTCAGAAGTCTAAAAGTATTCCCCAATCACTCCTTAATTAAGAAAAAACTAATTTCATTTTTAATGCAAAAATTGCATTTCCATTGCTTTGAAAGAAAGTACTATATTATGGAGAAAACAGACACCACTTGGACCAATGCATTGTAAAGGTTTAATAGAAAAAAAAAATGTTTTTCTTAAAATGACAAATCTGAATTACTGTCTGTCCCATAATTCTCTGCTCTCTTTCATGTTACACACAAGTCTTTTAACTATGAAACTAAACATTGGTTATATCCTACCCTGTACAATCCTTTCATTTTCACTTAGCTTCATTGATTTATAGAACAAAATTTTATCCAAATTTTTTCACACCAGATGAAATTCACGGATATTTTTTTTTTCTTTAAGTATAGTATAAAATATCTTTTTTAAATATAATACATCATAAATGATTTTCCCATCATTTGTTGAAATGAGGAGATACATTTATACATTTTTAAAGATGGCCATACAGTATGTTGCAATGAGAGTAGCACAACCACAAACATATGATACATAAACTATGTTTTATCTTTCAAATGAATTTAATTACCTTCAATAAATTACATAATTTACTATTACAATAAATTTTTAAGCAATTTGAAAAATATTACCTTTCTGACTTCGCATTGAAGGTGCAATTCTCACATTTTCTGAACTTGCAATAGCATCTGTAAAAAAAAGTGTAGAATAAGATAAAAAATTTCCATGAATTGGTAAAATGAGGAATAGTAGATGATTAACAATAAAAGTTTTCTAGAATCATAACATTAGGTTATTCACAGCTACTTAATATAGGCTAGATTTCATCATACTAATTACAAATATGTACCTATTTAATATGTCCATCATTATCTCTAAGGACTGGATATTAAAAGTAAATAAATTAAATTGTACATTACTAGAGGTTTTACTACAAACTTTTTTCGAAAGCCAATGTTAATTTCATTAACCTATCTTAAAAAAAAAGAAGAAATTAATCTTAGACTGGTTATTTTTATCTCTTAAATTTTTAATCAAAAATGGATAAATTCAAAACTTAAGTAAAAGAATAACACAGTGCATTAATAATTTTTTTTAAAATAAAATACATACAAAACAAACCACTTTATACATTCACAGAAATATGCCCTCTTTTTCTCTTTGGCCTCCAGAACCACTGTAAGGTATTACTTCAGAAGATGATATATATGAATGTAAATGAAGTGTAGTTTTGTACAGTCTCAGGTCGACCATTCTATACCATTTTTAGTGTGGTTAACTGAAACCTAACCATCAAAGAACAGCGGTATCCATGATCTAGTATTCAAATCCGTATAAAATTTTTTTACCTTTACTAGGATTTGAACCTTAGAACTCTCGACTTCAAAACCAGCTGATATGCAGTGATAAGTTTAATCACTAGATCAACCAGTGGGTTTCACAGAAATATGCTTATAGCAGATTTTTGAAACTACAATGTAGCTACTTTGTCAGTGGTGAACACCAGTGGCTTGTCCTGAGTTAAATAAAAATTCCTTTATTAAAAGCTTTTCACCAGAGGAGCTTCACAACAAATGCCTATAGATGGCTCTGTTTAATATCACATTCCCATGTATTAAAGTTATTCTGACATAAATTTAAACACTTTCTATCACGGTAATCAATGAACAGATAATCAAAAGTATAATTCTTCTCACATCAGATCAGCTCTATGTAGATCATTAGATTAGCTGTATATCAGATCAGGACCTAGTTGAATATAAGATGCAAAGCAGAATAATACTGTAGTAAGGAATTCAAAAGTTTGTTAGAAATGGAAACTAAGTCTTGGTTACTGAGCTAGTTTATAATCTTATCTATACATAATTTATACCTTCTTTAAAATAAAATAAGGTATAACAGGAAGACAAAAAAATCTCTCAATCAGTGAATATTAATAATTTACTAAGTCATGAAACATGAGATATTTGGAAGAAAAAATGTGATGTTATAAGTTTCTGCATTATAAAATATAATACAGGTGTATGTAGTACTCACCAAACAAGCAAGATACTTAACCATATTTTTCAACAAGAATTAAAAAACACTAACTTTTTTTATTGAAATTTTAAACCATATGCTGTGCAACAATTAATAGTTCACACAATGGTGAATTCCATTTTAGCTAAGAGCATGTACACAAATTAAATAATTAACAAAACCATTAAAAAAAAATTACCTATCTTTTCAAGATAAGTTTTGTTTTTAAATTGCAACCAATAACACATCTATTATTTCACATAATTCAGAAATCAAACTAAATAACTTCTAACATATTGCATCCCGAACTTACAGGCTATTTTCAATTTACCGGTTAACTACATATACTTACTTCCTCCATAATCCCAAAAAGGAACACTGCCGTCTTTTTGCGCTAAATAAGGAGGTTTAAAGCTGTACTTATATTCAAATCTTCTATGGGGTACGGAACAATAACTCAGATAAATTTGGATTAAAACTATAAAGTAACTTAGCCACCTCACTTCGCTTGCCATTATTCAACCCGAACAGTCCACCATGCCAACTGAACAAACTTGGACGAACTCTATTGGATAGTGACGTAAACATTGTGCCATATAAATCTGATTTGCTGTACCACAAAAACACGCAACTAAGTAACGAATATGTAGTTCTGCTATACTGTATGATAAACTCCTCTGCTTAGAAGTAGAATAAATTATGATTAATCAACTTCTTTGTAGTTCAGATTATTAGAAATAAAATCAATTAATAGTATTTCCATAATATCTGTTTATCCATATCTTGCACCATAAAAGCTACACAACTTCGTAGCTAGTGATGAAACTTTATTTGCTAGTTGAAATCAGTTATTGATATCAATTAGGTGTATACACGTAACCGAATGTTTTAAGAAAGATTTAGTATTTTTCATTGTAATTAGTTTTAAAATTAAAAAAAAAAAAAAAAAAAAAAAAAAAAATGTTATTCTGACATACTATTCAGTTTATTATGTATTTTTCGTGCTTTATCTGTCTTATAATGTAATCATTAGGTAACTAGTGCTTCGGAAGAGAATTGCACATCTTCATAAACTTGAATAATTGAAAATCTGTTTTGAACTATCGAAATAAAAATAATGTATAATAATTTTATTTACTGTACGAGGGATATCTCTAAAGTAAAGACCGCTGAAAAATTTCTCTCCTTAAGCTTGAGGTATCTGGGTCGTTTATGGCCACGCTAGTAATGTACACACTGCATTGTTGTCTGTAAGTTGTCGCGTTGTAGTATCTTCGATTACGGATTTGAATACTAGGTTGTGGATACGTATTCTTTGGTGGCTGGGTTTCAATTAACCACACTTCTCAGGAGTGGTCGATCTCAGATTGCACAAAACTACACTTCATTCCATTCATACACATCATCCTCATTCATCCTCTGAAGTAATACCTTACGGTAGTTCCGGAGGCTAAACAGATAAAGAAAGAAAAGTATCTTCTATTAGGAATAAAACAATTTTTAATCACATTAAGGTATAATATGCTGTTAACATTTCCTTTAAACATTTATGGTCCTGTCAGATAATATAATTTGTATATTATATCATGGAAAGGAACTTTATGGCCATTCTTGTGAAGTTGTAAAATTTCACCAGTAAACCATAACAATAGAAGCCTACAAAATTTTCAAAAAAGTTTGTCTATTCTCCTATTTCACAGTAAAACTTAAACAAATCAAAAAATCCTTTTCATTTGTTCAGTTTCAGTAATTTCCAAATTAGCAGAACATGTACCACAAGCATAGGGCCTAAAATTTCACAGACGTATGACTAATATATAATGTCTCATAACTGTCCAACCCCTGTTCTAGACTTTGTAAACTGTCATTACTAATATGTTTGCCACCAGTCAATCGCATATATGTATCATACGTAATATATGTTTAAGTGTGGTCGATTTACAAATCATTCTGTATCGGTCATATAAAAAAAAGTTAAAAAATTGAAATATTTAAGAGAAAAAATGGCTTAAAGAAATTTGACATTGATGACAGGATTCATACAATGCAAAGAGCGTATAATCTGACTAAGAATATCTATAACAAAAAATGTGTTTAAAAAAATGAAAGAATAACGTATTATAATACTGTAATTAACACAGAATGTTTATATGCTTGTGAATGCCTATCACTTAATTATTTGTTAGAGTTGTCACAGAAAAGAATTATTGGGAAAATACTGGGTCCACTTAAAACCAGTGAAGGTTGGAAAATTAATTAGTGAAATTAATGATGAAATATATAAAAATGAAGAAAACATTTTAGAAACAATGAGAAAAAGACATTTAATTTTCTTTGGGCACTTATTTAGAATGAGTAAAATAGGTTAACGAAACAGATTTTCAAGTACCTTTGGGAAAAGAAGTAACAACAAGCTGGAGCCAAGAAATAAAAAAAGATCTAGAAAGAAACAACATAAAAGTGATGAAATAATAAGATGAATTTTTTTGTGAGATATTACCTCACAGAGAAAAAACTAACCAGTCTATTGTCAATCACTACAAAATTTATGTCCTCTGTTTTGAAGCAATTGACATGGCATCAAGTGATGAATCATCTTCCTTCATGATGATGCCAGATCTAATTATCTAAATGTGATACAAAACCTGAATTTTGAATAGGAATGAATGGATCCTTAGCTAACATTCAACAATTAGTACCACATAAATAACATTTGCTTTTAACTTGAATTTTCTTGTCTTAAATAGAATTTATTCTTATAGACAACTGAATTGTTTGAGGTTTGGTTGAGCTACATACAAGTTGAATTATACATGTTTCAACAAGACTAATTACTATGCAGAAAGCCATAAAAAATTGAAAGTTTTCCATTATAAAAAAAAACATACATTTCTTTCTGAATGTGTTTATGTAGTTTATCAATTTAATTGCGGAGGAAGATGGAAATAGAAAATTTTCTGGTAATAAGAATAAATGGAATAAGCAGTGTTGATAACTTTGTAGTAATAAAGATAATTAATAATTATTACTGAGTAAAATGGATTTGAAGAATGGTTTTCTGTAAAAGTAGCTTTATAATGAGATATATGGTTATGGCTGGAATATTTTTTTAGAGGGGAAAGATCTGAACTATATTTAACACATTCATCAGATATCTCATTATTTCTTGCTGTGGAATAATAACTATGTAGCCAAGCTAATTGTGCTAACTTTGGATATCATCTATCATTGATTTGAATGATTTACTCCAGTTATCTCGACTACATTTCTGGATAAGATAACACAAAGTCTGGACCTTCAGAAGTGATCTTATATGTATTTCTCCAACAGCCCTTTCTTATTTTGAAAAAACTAATTGTGGAAAACAAATTTCCTGTAGATAGATCCACTGTTATATTTACCTGGTAAAACCCATTACTTGCAGCTTTAAGTTAGAAAGTCAAACTATTAATTGTTATTTTGGAGTTTTGTCTAACTTCCTACAATCCAGTTATTATTTGCTCATTGTAAAATATACTGACTGCTTTTTCTCATTAATTTTTTCAATACTGTTTTTCTTGTTCTATGTCTAAGATAACAAACTGCCTTCATGTACTTCAAAAAGCATATTTTGTATTATTGGGGCTTAGTTCTGTGTTCCTCATTTTTGCTTCTTTCATACGTCATGATTTCCCTAGAAATCATGTTAAATTGTTGTCAGTACACGTTAATCCAAATATGTAACTGATTCTAGAGAACAGTAATGTGAATTTATTGTTTGTAAATGTAAGATATTAAAAAAATTCTTGCATCATTGAATATTCTGAAATATTATTTAGATTACAGCAGTTTGCTTTTTTTCCAATTATTATGTATTATTCTTAAAGTTCAATAATTGTACCAAAATTATTATTCATAAAATACATTTGCATTAAACAATGAGAAATAATCATTATAGTTGCACTTATTATTATTATTATTATATGAATCATTTTAATTACAAAAAAAAAGATGTACGTACTAGATAAGAATTTACCATTAAATAGCAGGACACGTGCACACATAATCACAGACAGATTTTTGGTTTTTTTAGATGATTAATTAATCACCTAACTTTGAAGTTGAAGGGCGAATGTATGAAATGGAAATTTTATAGTATGAAAAATGCCAAGCCTGACTAAGATTTGAATCTGAGACCTGAATACAAGATCTGGACTTTCAAGTCCAGATTTGATTTTCTAAAATAGTTATTGAATGAATCAGCAATTTCTTTATCATTATCAACATTATTACCTTATACTTATATTCTTATATTTCTTTTTATTAATATTTATTATTACTCTTTATATTATTATTCTTAATTATCATCGTCACCAGCTGCAACCAGTGTTTCATCAGACGTAACATATCAAACATCTTTTATTTTTTATCTGTTAGCTTGCATCTCTTGTCATAGCTTTGCTTGTGCTATATGCATATAGAATTTCAAAAATTAGAAATATGTTTTTAGTAATTATGTGAGGTTATTTTTCTCAAATTTATCACTTCTCACAACTTACTGGATAAAATAGATTAATTTATATAAATAACAATTTTTCATTAAAATATTTCATAAAACCTTTTTTTTTTGTTTTTTTTTTTTTCCCATCTCCTGGGTCAGACCTCCAATGAAGTATGGCACAACCCAGGAGAGGAGCAAACTTGCACTAGTGGGATTCTAGAGCGTGGAAAACCAG
>JAAAKQ030241106.1:0-11104 GCA_010016005.3 Zanna intricata | reverse complement strand
AAAAAAAAAAAAAAAAAAAAAAAAAAAAAAAAAAAAAAAAAAAAAAAAAAAAAAAAAAAAAAAAAAATTAATATTAACATTTTTTTCCTTAACATCGTTAAGCACCCCACACAGCAGCTGGAACCACCGTTAGGCATACCATCAGCCGGAGCGAAGTACCGCGACAGCAGATTAAACTACTCCTCCCATGCTTGGATCCTATAAAAGAAACCCCATCGGGCTTCCTTCTGGATCACTTGGATAAACCGACCCTCGGCTTGTGGAGTTCCGGAATTTCCCTCCCTATAGGGCTGCCCATCCCTTCCCTACTCAAAACCTATGGAGGATGACATACGCGTTTCACGTACACCATTCCCCCCCCCCCCCCCAAGCTCGTGCGCGACACTCATACCTCGAAGGCCTCCATGCGTCATCAGAAGTACCTCGATCCAGAACACTTGTGTGTGTCCCAGATCAAGGCATTCTCAGCAATTGGACTGCCTCCCTGGCCCAGCACTTCGCCAAGATTCATTCCTGCCATCCACATCGTCTTTTGACGCCGTTTATTTATTTTTTAATTCTTTTCCGTTTTATCCTTCAATTCTTAAAACTAGCTTCAGTCAACTAACCTCTGATGAATTTTTTTTTTTTATTATGTCTAACTTGTCCTGTTGTTTTATATAAAACGCACGTACTGTTGCCGCAAAATCACTGGAAACTTCCCACCATCCGTCATATATACGAGGTATACATTGTACACCGTGGTTACGATACCGAGTTATACATTGTATGCGGAGCGTACAATGTTTGCATTATTTGGAGATAATATTCACAAGAGAACATAGTTAATATACAAGATAATTTACACATCAAAAATACATCAAAACAAGAATATCAGCACGTGATGAAAATACATAACAGATAACACACTTTGACCAATATATAGATATGGTCTCGGTACATTGGTGGTACATAGGCATCCTACACGAAGCCCACCCAACATCACATAATGTTACAAGTAAATACAGCAAGAAAGATAAGAGAAAATGACTTAAACCTAAGTGAGGAGTACAGATCACCCGTACGTCGTCCATTCATGCATCTAATATGATCTCTATCTTTTATCTGTTTAGCCTCCGGAACAACCGTTAAGGTATTTCTTCAGAGGATGAATGAGGATAATGTGTATGAGTGTGAATGAAGTAGTCTTGTACAATCTCAGATCGACCACTCCTGAGTCATGCATATAATACATACAAACATTACGTAACAAAGATAAAAAGAATCCCTACTCTAGTTATGTGCAATCGTTCGGCTGCTGCTCCCAGTGTCATGGCTTCAGTCACGTGTCCAAAACTCCGCTTTTATTTCCTTTGTACGAAGGATCCTGCTCGCCAGAGTGGGTAACTCGCTCGCATTGACGCCTGACCCGGAGCATATATTGCACTAGGGTGTCAGGGAGTAGTCAGTGTAGCCCAAGAAGTCTCCTGATTCCGTCCCATCTTTGACACCGGAAGAAACCATGCTTCGGGTATACACAGTTCCACGGTAAACGCAGCACGGTTCTATTCTTCTCGGGAACCTGAACAGGTACGCCCCGTATTTCCCTGCCCGACAGAACATCCATAAGTTGGCCTAATCAAGGTGACTGTAGCTCCCGTCGTCACCCCGACCTGCTTATGAACTAACTGCTCGTACTACTTCCTCCTTGGTCATTTCGAGGTCCAAATCTTTGATACGGATACGGACATGGTTAACATCTCATTAAAAAAACACTTAGGTACTTATGAACTCTTACCCGGCTGATTATACAACCTTTATATTTAATGGGAGTTTTCAATTGTATGATAATTTGTCTGTGCCCTTCAGAAGCATATACTTCGACTTGGGACAAAATATTTTAAATTTAATTTTCCATCGAGCCCTCTGCAATTGATAAGGCTGCTTGTGATCTATCTTCCAGCTGAGGTCGTGAATTGCAACGAACTAAAAGAAGGAAGTCATCGGCGAAAGTCTGGGCCGTGACTCCTTCAGGGAATGTCAATCCATCAAAGACCAGTTTTCACAGGAGAGGACCGAGAACAGAGCCCTACAGTCTCGAACGTTTCCACAAGTAGACGCGCATCTTTGAACAGAGCCGTGTGGTTAGATAAATATTCACGCAAAACGGCCTGTAGGGCTTGGGGAATATTTCGGAGTTCCAACCATAGAGAACAAAACGCCAACACAAGGAAGGAAATGCTGCCTTTATGTCAATAAAAATAACAAAAAATTATATATTTACTTTCGGTGCTTTTCACCTCGGCAAAAGTATTTAAGATGCAATCCTCGGTGCCAACTCCTTTCATGAAACCATATTGGTCTTGATTTAGAAAACCGTCCGTTTCAATACTTTCCTGGAGCCTGTCCACAATCAGCTTCTCCAGGAACTTAGCGAAAACCGACAAGAGACTGATGAGCCAATAACTACCGACCTCACTCGGATCCTTTCCAGGTTTTAAGAGGACTCTCACCAAGGCAATTTTCCAACAAGTCGAAAAGACACACCAGCTTATGCACCCCGAGAACAGCCGGCCAAATTGCTCTGTTATGACAGGCAGCAGATGTTTATAATATTCAGGTCAACCTGACTAATCTCCAGTACCTTTTTCAGTGTTTCTAGCGGATCTAACTCTGCACGCAATACGCTATCAGAGAACCACCACCTTTCACCGAGTTTCCCCCTACAGTTAGCAGACGTTCCCTAGTAGCAGTGGTCAGGACGGCTACTGGCACTTTTCGATCAGCGGACTGTCTTCGGACAACACCCGAACAGTTTAAGCGACTTATCTAGTGCCAAAAGCTAACCTAATACCGGGAACGGAATAAGCATGATGCAACACACTCGCTTTTGTGTCCCACCTTTCACTTGTCATATATTAACTAAAACTTGAGTTAGCGCACCCCGTTTGTACTAAAATATATAACTGTAAAAATATAACATTTATTCTGTCAAGGACAGCAATTCGCGGCTACGCCTAAGTCGCTGAATGCCAGCAAATACCTGGCCATATTACAGCGCTTGGCGCTATAATTGGCTGAGATGGCCAGCCATGACTCGAGGGTAGCTTACTACAGTCGCGCGGTAGGAGTCTTTTACCTAGTAAACTACTGATGCCGATTGAATTAACCAACTGCATCAACGAACTGCTGAACGGTCCGACAATGCGGCTCTCGCCACATTGAATCGCCGTTTGTGAGTGGCCAATTTTCTCCTTGACTTCTAAGTTCCATGATGGTCTGAATTCTGGCTCTCCTCAGAGCGGAGCAATCATACGTTCGTTCGACTGGACCTCCACGCAGATGCACAGATCATCAGTTCCAGGCGGAACCTATACAGGCATATACATAAACAAGCATGGCCTACAAAAAAAGACAAAGATTTTAGACAATGAAGTTATGACAAATTGATCAAATATTTCTATTATACTAGCAAATATCGTGTGGTACGCAAAATATGAAAACATAAACTGTAGGTTACTCTATCACACTCCATTTCAATTTATTTAGACCTTTTATTTAACTCATTCGTTACTCTTTGAATCTACGTTAACAAATTGTTTTCCGTAAAAAAAAAATGATTGTTTCTTAATATATATCAACATTTTACTGAAATCGGTCCTCCGACATTTTTTTAGAATAATTGAAGACTTAGGAGTCTGCATACATATGTAATATGAACGGCTGTATAGAGAAGGACCCCGTAAATTAAAGAAAATATCAAACTATTCTGGCTGTAAAAATTATTATATAAAATAAAGTTTAAAAGTAAAAACAAGGAGATAAGATGGAACAAATTGAAGTAGGATTGTAAACAGCTTGCATAAAGTGTCAAAAATATTATAAAATCAGTCAAACCGTTTTATACCATTTTATAAAACACCACCAAACTGATCATTAATCCTCCTCAATGCTGTAGATAATGAGAGGTGATGAACTGTAACACAGTAGTTAAAAAGGGATATCTTCAGATAACATGAGGTATTAAAAACGCCAGCGTCAAGGCTGATGTTCTCAAAACACGGGCGGAAATGGACGACCTCTTCACTGCGATTAAATCGCGGTGACCATTTCAATAAAAATACGTTATCTTTAATTAAAAAAACTTTCCGGAAAATCTAATCAATTGTTCTTTCGGCCTTACTTATCGAAATAGATTATGCGCATGTAAAAACTGTATATAAATATTCGTATATATTTATATACAAATTGATTTATCAATCAAGTTTTTACATAAAACTTCTCAAAAATTAGAAAAAAAATTATAATTGAATAAAATCAAGTTCTGGAAACTTTGTCAGCAGATTAAAAGAACATAATCCAATTTTGTCAAACAACATTATTACTTTTGGAAATTTTATCATTTTAAATCATATTTGTTAAAAAAAAAAAAAAAAAACATCTCATTTTATAGCCTTTATTTTAATACTTTTTTCACAACATACTAATATATAAAAAAGTAATTTTTCCTTCCATACACTATTTATTTATTGTAACTGGAGGCAGGTTTTCATAAAGCACATCAAACATAAGACTCTTTGAGTACTTCCAGGGACTTGCCTTTCTAACTTCGTATCTCAACAAGAATGGCAGATTAAGAATATTTATATTTTCCTAAAGATTGGCTCCCTAATATTTTAAAGTGCTTCCTATCAAGTCTCTTGTCAAGAGATCAGAGGGAGGTCTCTTATCAAGGATGATGATTTTACAGTCACAAGAAACTGGTAATAAAAATTTTACATATTCTAAAGCATTATTCTTACTAAAACCGACTCGTGATTAAGAGTAAAATGCTAGAGGACCTATTAGGTCTGTAGATTATAATTTTCCCCATTATTAATCCAGTATACTTACAATAATTGTTAGTGTACTAAACTTCACTTAAAAGCTGCATTACTTACCTTTTAACCAGAACCAACTAACCTGTAAACGTAAAGAAATTCGCAAGTCACAAGTTTTGGTTTGTTTTATCTGTTTTAGGTCCTGGATGACAGATGCATTGTCACAGAAAACAAGAGGTTTTCGACACCAAGTCGAATATTCCCCCCCGAGACCGCGTTATGCTTAATTGCGGGTCCGGTCTTGGGGCGGAGAAGAGCGGTGAGGGAAGTTTAGTCGGTATGGGGCAGGTTATTAACGCCTATCAACACCTTGGCAGAGCCTGTTAGCTAACCCGGGACGGAGAGCGTTCTGGATCCGAGCCCGATACACCCCACGATGACCTCGTGGTGGCGTGCGTAAATGGCATTCCTTCATCATCGAAAAAAAAGGAAAGAAGTCACAAGTGCCTTCAATGGCATCCAGTACAATTTCACTTTCTTTAAGACAGAATAAGTAAAGCTGGGTATCATTTACTCACCACATTTTTAGCATTAAGAAGAACATGAACTGAATGGTAATTACCGACTACTATCGATGTTATGATAATTTACTTGCACCTTGCTCATTTAATTACAAAAGTTTATGTGGTACAAAATTACATACATCTCAGCCCAAAAAACCTTAATTTCATTATTTATTTATAGAAAAAAAAAATCTGTACTATATCTATTTAGGCAAAACCACTGACCAAGACTGACCATCCCTGTAACGCACCAATATTGAACATAAAGGCCAACACTATATTTGAACTCAAATCCTGTTAATTTAAATTAAATTAAAAATTACGCGGATTATATTAAATCTACGTTAAATCATGGTTCTGTTCCATCATGAAATAAGTAAATATAATGACAGTAGATAAGATAATTGATAGTAGATAAGAAAATTTCACCAAATCTTTTTGTATTTTTTTTTAAACTCGAAACCATTTTCTTGATTCAAGGTTAGGTTACACTTTCTTTTTTTATGAAGATAAATTTTTTGCGTTGTAATACATAGCGAACAGAGTTTTTGTTCATTGCAGTTTTTTTGCATTAAATCGTACAGTTATTTATTTTTTTATGACATTTAATTTAATTAATTAATACTTTGTAAGGTCTCTCGTAATATCATTATATAATTGACTGATAGAATATATTTACTTCTGAATAATAATTACAAAACAACTTTTTATAAGTTTGTAGAATTACTGAATACGATTTTCCGTTTTTATTGCTAGTTACATTGGCAAATTCTAAAAGAATTTTATTTTTATAATTTTTTAAATTATTTTTATAATTGTTTCGCCAAGTTATTCTGTGGATGTGTATATAAAATTTTATTATGTTATACATTTCGATGCAATTAAATTAATTTTAAAAAAGGAATGTATTTTATTTTATACATAAACGAATAAATGAGTCGTTGCTAATAAATATAGTTTTTATTTATTTATACAATGGAATTATATATCGTATACCAGCGCACCGGAAGTGGCTTCCTATTAGCAATAAATAGTTATTCAATATAGTATAAGTAAATTAACTTGGTATTTAATGTACGACTTATCTATTGCTGCCGTTCCAGAACTAAACCCGTGCAAATTGTATATTTGTAGTAAGACCGCACCGTAACAGAATGGTTCTAATTAACGTTTATAGTTTTTACGCCCATAGTAAGCTCATTCCAGTTACATATATATGATGTTTTTCTATTTTATATAAATCTAGTTTTCAGTACAACTTATTTATACATTACTTTTAGTTCACTGTCTTATCATTTAATCAATCTCCGTTGAGTATATACTTTTTTTTATTTGGGTGAAATTTTTCCTTTTATAATTTATTCTTACATTTTATTACACGCTAGTGGTCATAAAATTTATCGTTAATTATATATGCTAACAAGAAAAAAATTTATTACAAGGAAAGGAATTTAGTATAAAAATTTGAACAAGTATAAGAAAATCAAACAACATTAGTGAAAAAAAAGAAGATAATTTGGAATTTAATTGTTTATAATATCGCTTGATTATATTATCGTGTTTATTTAATTCTAGAATCAGCCAGCCAAAAGGAGCGTTTTAACTGCTTAGCCGTATCTAAGGCCAATTCGCCATCTTTCCGTTTGACAGCACCACTAGGAAAGATGGAGTCTCCTGAACAGAAAGCTACCTACGTTTAGTAGTTTACTAAATGTGAATCTGTAGTTACAGTTTAACGTCCGTTTCGTAAAAAGTTTAATTGTAATCCTCCAAGTGATTGTAAAATTCATCTATGTATAATCAGTTTGAAACGACCGAATGTCTGTGTAAAGTAAAGAGTACAGGACCATCAAAATTGTCTGAAGAAAATGTTTAATATGCGCAAGATATGCTTCCTGCATAGTTCTAAAAAATCATTGAGGAAGGCCAACCTTGAACTGCCGAAAACAATGATGGTGATCACATTGTAGATTACAGAAACTTTTATGCGTCCATATCGTTTACAGTTGTATTCAAAAAAATCTTAATTCTGTTGAAATTGAGATACTTATGCCACTTTTATCTCAAATTCTTTACATTAATTTTCAGCCATAAATAATATTCAAACAGATAATTTAAAGCAATGCGATCCTTTCTACGGAAAATAATGTTGTTATTACTTACAGATTAACATTTAGTAGAGTTGGTTGTTTGAATTTGTGGTAAAATACTTTGTTTTTTTTAATTGAAATATAAATATATTTAATACTAAGGTTATATAAAAGAAATAACACATTTTAAATGTTTATTTCTGATGAACGAAAATAGACACATATGATACATCATTGAATTTAAAAAAATTCAAAGTTTTGTTTTATGCATTCAACATGAGCACCAATTGTTATGCAACAAACGTCGAATCGATAGTCCATTTCTTGCCACACACGAATTAATTGGTCCCTGGTTATTGAATTCACTGCTGTAACAATTCGATTTCGCAGATCTTTAAGAGTCGCAGCGCAGCTGTATATACACTCTGTCTTTTATGTAGCCCGACAGATAAAAATCGCAAGGAGTAAGTCTGGTAACCTTGGAGGCCACTTAAAGAAGAATAAGTTTTTTTGCACATCTCTTCCAATCTATGAATGAATTAATTCCATTATCCTGCAATTGATTCATTCAGATACTGCCATACTGCTTGATGAAATTAAGATGGAGTGCCATCTTGCATGAAAATAAAATCATCCCATCTTGTTTAATTTCTTGAAACAACCAGTTTTGGAGCATGTTCAGATATCTAGTTCCAGCTTCAGTTCCCTCCATAAAAAATATATGGCCATAAACATTGTTAACAGTAATGGCACAAAACACATTTAGCGTTGAAGAGTCTCTTTTATATTCGATGGCTACGCCAGGATTTTCAGTCTCTCAAATTCTGATATTGTGACAATTCAATTTACCAGTGATATGAAATGTTGATTCGTTGGAAAAAATTAGCCTTTAGAAAAAGTGTCATCTTCTAAATCTTAAAAAATTGCAATGACATATTCTAATCTTTTTCATGATCGCAAGAATGAGAAGCCTGAATTAATTGCAACTTATTAGACTCCAGATGCGGGCATATTTAAGCACACGCCATATCGTTGGTTGCGGAAATCCAAGTTTCTGTTTCCTCTGCTTGTGAATTTCCTAGGCCTACGTTCAAAAGCAGTTAATTTCAACATTTTAATCTGACCTGAGAGGACGACCAGTGTTTTTCACTTTGCACATATACCCAACTTCTACGAATTTCTTGTACCAATTGTAAATTTGTTTACGACGAGGCGGCTCTGTGTTGAACTTACAATGAAATGCAACTGAAACAATGGTTTCACTCTTTGCATACTGCAGCACATAAAACGACTTTTTTTCTCGTAAACTAACCACAGCGCGGCTTTAGCCACTGAATGTAACTAATATTTAAAACTTTGAAATTTTCTTTATTCAGTGATGTATAATATTTGTCGCTATCTATTCTTGTTCATAAGAAATAAATATTTAACAAAACTCCTGCTCTTTTTTTTTTTTTTAATAACACGATTATTTAAATCCGGAGTTGAATTTTGGACTATTTTCTAATTTAAATTTATTACTTATTTCTTTTCCTTCTTTTTAGTTAGAGATTAATTTTATATATATACATATTGTTGTTTTCTTATATGTATTTACCACCGTTTTCCGCTCTGTATGATTATTTTCATATATAAAATAAATCTAAACCCACCGGTTGGTCTAGTGATAAACTCATCGACGTAAATAAGCTGATTTCTAAGATACAAATTCTAATAAATAAATTTATTCGGATTTGGTTACTAGAACGTGAATACCGATGCTCTTTATGGTTAGGTTTCAATTAACCACACATCACCGGAATGGTGGTTTAAATCTGAATTCAAGACTACAGATTCACCGGTACATTCACTCAAATCTTGATGAGTTGCTAATGACTTAAACTGTAGATCCGACTATAAATAAAAATATATTTTTTTAAATATATATATATTGTCAAAGGCGCTAGCACCGAAAGGACTTCATTGGACGGACTGAAGGGGAATCACGCCGGGAAATTGCACGCCCAGTTTTCCAAATTTAGCCCCAGTATTTCTACAAACGCACAAAAGAACGAAACGCAAATACCAAATCCGTCCATATACTAAAACTATAATTTATAACCGCCAGTAAAAAATAATTCCCGCCAAATATAAGAAAGACACAGCAGCAAGGGACATCAGTCCAAGCTCCGCGAATTGTAGGGAGAGAATGTAAACTCCCGCCACCCTTGCGTTCAATTCCGTTCCATATATACCGTCGATAAGGGATTTAGGTAATATATGCCATACATAACTTCATTTACACGTTTTTTTATTACTTACTAAAAATTAAACAATTAATTCAAATGCAATAAAGTGGTGTTTTCCACTTAATGCAAATAAAGTGGTGTTTTAGAAACAGCTTTCTTTCATTTTTGATGAAATCCATAGGCTGTACTTAGGGATCAAGTGATATTTATATAACTTTTTGAGAATGTCAATATAAAGAAAAAAAAAATAATTTTTTTTAACAATATTTCAGAAAATCAATCAGAAAAAAAAACAAAAAGAGATGTTGCTTCATTAGCGGAAATATTACATTTTCATCTCTGGATTTGTAATAATAATCATTCGTGAATATAAAATTTCATTAATAATAATATAAATTTAAGCATGTAATGAATATAAAAAAAATCTTTAAATAATAACTGAAATAACATCATAATATCAGATTTATTTTGACCAGTATGACATTTGTTGTTCGTGTTTGTGGATGATAATTTCCCTGGATGTACAGCCACAAGTGAAATACATATAACACAGCTATTTTCAATGTACTGGTAAATTATTTATGTTAAGCTGTTGATTATTCAGGCGATAGTAACCTCCCTACTTGTAAACCCGTAAATAAATAAAAACATTTATATTAAAAAAGACACTAGTATTTTGTTTCGTTCGCACGTACAATATTCTGCATATTCGTATATAATAATAAATCTTAGCCATCAGTTGCGTGTTTTATCCATAACTCCAGATTTAAAATAAATAGAAAATATTACACAGCCCGTATCAGCATATTTTTCCTAATTTAGAATAAAATTATAGATCTATAGCTTTATTTTTACAGATACTTTTCTTACAATGCTTTGTGTTTTAAAGCATTTTATTATAATAAAAAGATAAAATTAGAGTGTATTTTGTTATTTTCACAAAGAAATTAAAAAAAAGTAATTTATTTTACATTCGATTTTTAACTGCTCAATTATGTAGTACATTGTAAAGAATTTGCGTAGGCCGGTTCCTCACTCTGGAAAATTAACATAAAACATCTTTCAGCTCTTTCAAACTACTGTAAAACAATCCAATTTTGTCTAAATAAAAATATTTTGAATCAAATTCATTTTCACATATAAATAGTAATTCGAATTTGCCCCCATATAATGAATTAGTTTAGAATAATATTTTTACTGAACTGATTTAAATAAACAATAAAAGTAAGCATTGATATTAAATAAATGTTTAAAATTCCGAGATAAATATTTGAATAACGTATTTTTCACTTCAAAACAGAAAAGTAAAAAATAGGTGTTAAAGAAACTAATATGAATCTATTAGACCATATATATATATATATATATATATATATATAGAGAGAGAGAGAGAGAGAGAGAGAGAGAGAGAGAGAGAGAGAGAG
>JAAAKQ030241095.1:0-11104 GCA_010016005.3 Zanna intricata | reverse complement strand
TGAAACGACTGGCACTAGATAGGGAATCTTGGAGAGCTGCATCAAACCAGTCAAATGACTGAAGACCAAAAAAAAAACATTAAAACTATAGCAGATGATTAATGCAGGAATGTCAGACATACTCATTGTTTTCTTTCCTAGAGCATGGACTTCCAGATTTATCATATTTTACGCTAGTTCTTATAGTAATTTTTACTACATAAACATACTGGCATTAGTGATGACAATTGATCTGCACTATTATAAAAGTTAAAAAAAATATATATATAATGTATAGATTTATACTAAAAGTAAAGATTTAAAATATTTAAATAAATAAAAGTACTCAATTCTTTACTACATGAATTTGCTCTATGTATTTAAGAAATCTATTAAATTTTTTATCATTGCAGCAGAATGTTCGATACCATAGTAAAATATGTCTGTTCATAAAAATATGTATACCATGTGTGTTCAAAAAAAAGAAGTAAATTCATGAACAGCAGTGGTTTTAATTAATTTTTTGAATTGGACAGGAGAAATAATTTACAAAATATATAAATACATAAATCTATATTATTTATTATTAAATTATATAACAAAACAATTAAGATAAAGTGTTAGAAATATAATAATTATAATATTGAAACATTAAAAATTAAGTGTTACCCATGAATTAATTTACATTTAATAATGTTTCCAATGTTAATGTTTTAAACATTATAGAAAAATAACCTTACTTTGAATAACTCTATTACTTTGGTCAAGAACAAAAAAACAATTTTTCAGGCACTTTTTCCTGAATACCATAATACAACAAGAAATAAAAATATCACAAATTCATAAAATACAAAACAAAATTATTTCAATTATATATAGTGAAGAGTAAATTTTAAATTTTAACACAGATTAATGGTGCAATCTTGAAGCAGCTCTATGTCAGGAAACAAATTATTATTGCTTCAAATGGTAAACCTTTGCAGTGTATTACTGTCATACAGTGAACTCTGATTTTTACCATAAAGATATAATTTTATTCCTCTTCAATAGTAAGCTATCTAGAGGCAAATGAGTAAATAAATATGAGAAGATATTTATTCAAAACATTTGGAAAAAAAAGAGAAAAGCATTTGATAATAAGTCCATATTTTATGACGTAAAAACTCATAAAATATTGTGATAAAATAATACAGCTGTGACATAGAGGATGAGATAAAGAAATGGTAGAACCATGTAAGGAACTGAATCCACGATGTTAATTAAGGATCTAGAATGTTGACCATAAGCTTTTGAAATGGACAACAAATAAGAAGGAAGAGAAAATAAAATTGATTGAGTAACAAATGAAACAACTGAGATTGAAATGATTGTATCATTTTACACCAGCTCAAATTTGATACTTTTTATTTATACAGGACCACTTTCATGCATTCTCTCTAACTGTGCGCTATCATATGTTATATGATAGTGATGTTAATGATACTTCATTTAAGTGAGAATAATAAAAGTGTTTGTGAAAATTTCAGTAATTCAAATAAAGAATCTTCACTGGTAAAGTTTCAAGTGGTGAAAACTTACCCAACACTGTAGAATCAGGATTAGCTGATGAATCGTGTAATGTTAAAGAAAAGAGTCTATGCAACTAACTGCAAATGATCTATAAACAAAAATAATGATGTTAAGATTTTATTACTAAAAAAAATTGGGCCAAAATTAGTTTTCAAAACAGGTTTCTGGAAGTCTACATCAGATAAAACTAACAGATTTGCCAAACAGTTTTATTGCTGTAAAAAGATTATTCATCACTGCTGATAAAATCTAACATTATTTTTTTGTATGCGCTGATATAAACAAAAAAAAGAAACCATTCATCATACATATTATTAACTTCATTTTGAAGAAGATAATAACTTAGTAGATGGCAGGTATAAATGCATTAAGTACAATTGACTAATTAGGGAAATATATGTCTACAGGCCCAGTATATCTGTATATGAAATAATGAAGAGGAAAATTTAATGAGAATTTTTAATACAAAGAAGTGTTTCTGAAGTGACTCATTATGAAACCTAGATCTGTGATACAATATTATAAGAATGTTGGTAGAGTTGACAGCATCTTGCGTCCTTCCTGATAATAAAAAAATACACAAGTGATTTAAGATGATATTATTGAATAAAGACTATGTATGCATCATTAATGATATTGAAATATGACAATGTGAATGATCTAAAAAAATATGAAATCATATAGGGACCTCAAAGTTTAAACAAAATTTTTCAATAATAACTACTAAGATTCCTTAGAATCTGCTGCGAAATAGAATGTATAAAACAAAGCCTAATTTTATTAACGTATAATACATCCCATTATGTATGCTATATGCCATTATAAGATTTTCCATTGTAAATATATACAACTTATTCTAAAATGAATTCTACTAATTTATACTAAAATAATGATAACTGTTATTAATTTATATTAAAATAATGATAACTGTTATAAGTATTCATATAGAAGGGAATATTAAAAGAAAGGAAAACAAAACCCAAATGAACATGATCTAAAGTTTTACTTCTAAAGAAATAAAACTAATCATCATAAGAGGGGTGTACTCAGAATAAAACATCAATACTGCACACTTAACAATAGTCAGTAGGAGAATGCAAGGCATGACCAAACAGATGAACTACTGTCTATGTTAGTAAAGAAGAGAGCAATTCAAAGATAAGTATGAAAACTATTAATAATGTGTCATGGACCTGCAAAACTAAATGGGAAATTTAACATTTATATTAAGTAAAATTATTAGATTCTTGTAGTAGCAGTCTGTAATTATTAAATACACATTAAAATGTTACTGAAACTATTTACATTTAAAATATTTTGAAGTTTTAATGTGCAATGCAAATATGGCTAGTTATTTTTTTAGAATATTGACAAAAAAACTATGAAAAATAAATATTATTTACAATGAGTTAACTAACACTGTTTATTATTTTTTTTAATTACATAAAATTAATTGTTACTAAAAGATGTTTAATTATAATAAATGTAAACAATAAAAACCAACAAAATAATAATATTAATATAAAATAAATTATTAAAATAATTACTGTAAGACAAATTATCACATAACATGACATTTTATTTTAATGATTCAACAGTTTTATTAATGAACGAATCCATATTTTACAAAAAAAATGATCAGTCAAATTACATAATAACTCATATGAACACTTGTTGTGTCGCTAATATATCAGCAAATGATTGAACAATTTCACGTGTAGCAAAATAAAATATAAGACCAAATGTAATCGATATTGGCAAAGCAGGAAGAGCTTTCTTGAATATAGCTAGCAACAAAAGTGTCAGACAAAGGCCCTGCAATCATAATATAAAATATATTTTTACAACACAAAAAAAATTACATAAAAATATAAAATTAACAAGGCTGCACTTAATCTACATAAAAAAAATCTGATGTGGACATCACATGACTTCCTTATACGCCTACTAAATTACATGTACACATTTTTTGCTACACTTCATTTCAACTTATTTCTTTTGAAAATGAGATAAATCCTCCAATTCATTAATAAAGTGTACAGTTACACAATTACTGAAATATTACTTTTTTATTAACATCAAATATTTATATAATTATTAATTCAACTATCATACATGAAATATTGCAATAGAGTAAAAGTCCCTTTATTACTCGATCAGTATTATTTGTATCTTTGTAAGTTGCTGATTAACAAAAGTTTCAAACTTCTGGTGTGACGTATAAATAAAAGTTAATAATAAATAAATAATTCTATTTAGTAAACTTCTGTATACTTGTTACAAATGTTAATTTCGACCTTATGATCTAAAATATTCAGTTTTTATTATTTGATTATTTGGTGGATAATAACAAATGAACAAGAATCAATCATAGAGAAAAAAGAGATAACATGAAGAAATATACCTCAAGAATCAAAACATTAAGAGATTATAAATATAAAGAGGAAGAAAATTTTAAAACTAAAGAAAGAATAAAAAGATTAGTTTCTCCTAACTAAATCTTTTTTTCTCTCTGCTAGAATTACTATATCATCAGCAAATTTTTTCACCTAGCACTGTTACTCTGGTTCTAATTGTTCTTTGTTCTTTAACTTCATTAACTACTAGTTGTATGTAAAGATTAAAAAGTAACAGGAATAGGGAACATCCTTGTCAGACTCCCTTTTTTATTACCGCCTGTTTTATATGTTCTTCAATTATTACTGTTGCAGTTTGGTTCCTGTAAATGTTAGAAATTGTTTTTCTATCTCTATACTCACAGCGTGTTACACACTCACAGTTCAGAGTTCATTTACTTCAATTATTAAAGTTAGTACTTCACCGGCAAATCTCCACTACTATGTATTTGGTTTTATTGACATAATTTGCTTATAAAATAATATATCAAAAAAATACGACCAGTTCAACTCCTTGCGCATCATATATTCAATTGCTAATTATTGACCTGAATGAGAAGTGTAGCAACTTAAAAAAATTATTTACACATTTTAATAAATAAGTTTTCAACTTAACATAGCCTATGACAAACTGTTACATAATGAAGCTACTGTTAAAATTTGGTAGCAATTATCATAAATTAGATAAGATAAGACGATAGTTGAATAATAAACAAAGGCCCCTAAAATCCCAGGGTCATCTTATAGAACAGATACAAAAAAAATTAGACTGAAATTTATATAAATTGAAAACATTATAAAATAAAACAAACAACTCACCAATGTATTTAAAATCCTCACACTCATCATCTAAGGCAAATAACTTCTCAAGTATCATCCATTTTGTTGTTGAGAAACTCATCATATGGATCTCATTCTGTACCAAGCGAGTAGATTTTCTGCTTTGCTATCAACTGCCCTCAATGCTATCCATAGTATTAAAAATCCCACACTTTTTGAAGGATTTGATCACAGTTTCCACTTTCACTTTTTCCATATGATCATGAAATTAACAGCATTCCAGTGAGGCAGCCTGCACAGCGCCGTATACGACTTTTTGCCACTCATCATCCAGTTATTCCAATGTTCAGGCATATGATTTTTGAATGGTTTATTCAGAGAAACGTCTAAACATTGTAGGATCAAAGTTAAATCATCCAGTATAACAGCAACCTTATTCTTGTACTGTGCTAAGTGATTTTTAGTGTTTTCAGTAATGTGAATGTGAAACACATCTAACTCCAACAAACTGCATTGAATTTATAGAGCTTCTGGTCGCCTCTGCAATACATTTTCCAATCACATTCTTACACCATTCTCGTCCATCTATCCTTTTTCATGAAAATGTACAAAAACTGCCTGATGGGAATTTTTATTTTAGTAGTTATTTTAAAAGTTACAATTAATGAGCTACTGAGAAAAAATGGACAAATCATAATTATTTACTAATACAGCATAGGGTACATCCACAAAATAGAATAGCCTGTGCAACGCTTTTAAGAGTAGTCAAGGTCATTAGCCGAATGTTTGAAATCAGTGCAAATAGGAAATAATTTCATATATGTTACACATTATTATTACCTGTATAATGATCACCAATCTAAATTCATAGGCCGTTGATACTTTGGGGGTAATTTTATATGCTAAAACAATAAAACTCTGATAAAAATTTATACCTCATTTTTATCTGAAGGTCATCTTATCTGTGGAAATAAATGGTAGAGTTTAATGGTTCTGGATAATTTTACTAACATAAAACAAACATTATTAACTTTACTAAATTAAAAAAAAGAATTTTTATATAATTAAATAATAATTTAACTTACAATAAGGATTGCCACAAAACATGCAATAGTAGTATTCCAGTCTCCATATGAAGAAGCCTTTCCTACAAGTACACTGTAGAATATAAAATCCCCTAAGCCCAGTTTAACACCTCCTGAAAACCAGTAATGAAATTAGGAGAATGCTCTATATAAAGTCAAAAGATTATTTTAAAAAAGATCAGAATATGAAAACGATTGATGATAAATAGTAAAAAAAAAAAATAAAAAAACTAGTTTTTGATTTAGTTATTAATCTTAGGATAAGATTTTCATATAGAAACAGAACAATTATCTGGTAATCAACAATACATCAACAGAAACAAAACAAATTTTTTTAATGTTTCTTTATATTATTTACTTATAAAAATATATATATTCATTCTAATAATTAATCCAATGGGCAGTAATATTACAAAAAAAAGTTAGATAATTCAATCTGTTTTTAACAACAAGAAAACGCTGCTGCATTTATATAAGGTACTTTTGTGTTCTTGCTTGGATTATGGTCAAGTAGTCTGGAACCTACACAATATTACAGACACTGATGGCTCAGAACATCTATAAAAAAACTAATGATCACATTTGTAAGTAAAAAATAAAAATACTTACAGATCTTTGATTTCCCTTTAAGAGAAATGTACAATGTCTTTTGGGCCGAATGCTTTTTCAATGAAAGTAGGAGCTTTTCCACTCCAGTTTTTATATAGCATCCTGAATGGCAGAATGAATGCTCTTTATTAGCTTCGTAATTTCAATTTTCACCAAAAACAACCAGCCATTATTTATTTTCATGGAACAGTATTCAAGTTTATTCAACAGGCATAGAATCTGAATCCCTTTTATTTGCCAAATAAACAGTTCCAAAGCTAAGTAGCTTTTCTGCTGATCTTATGTGAAGTTTGTTCTGTCTGGCATCATTTTTTTGTGTAATACTATTTTTATTTGTGTTCTAAAATTAAGAATAAACTGCCTGTAATGTTATCATTATTGTTATCGCTATTGACTTTTCTTTACATGTTTTCTGTATTCATGAATAAATAAATATAGATTTACAAATAGAACTATAATACATTGTGTTTTATTATTTAACTGCATATTATTTAATAAAATCAAATTTCAGCTAATTATGGAAATGCATCACAATTTTTTTAAGACACTTGTTTGGAGAACAACTAACATGTAAACAGTAAATTGATTAAATAATAAATTAAGCAATAAATTGAAATAATGATTCTAAAAACACACTTTCTTCATCTTCTTCTTGTTCATGATGTGGTGGTTCGATAACTGGTTGACCCGATACTTCAGCATTTCCAATTTGACGACTTCTTGCAGCTGCTCTTCTTTCATGGTTTGCAGTCCAGTTTTCAGTAAACCCACTTTCTGGATCTCCTCTAGCAGTTCCTGCCCCTCTTCCTGCAATAAATACCTCAAGTATAAGACAATCGGGAAAACATATTTACAAACATTAATATTAAAAAAATAATACACTATTTCAAACACGATTTTCTAGTACAAAATACAGAAATTCAGAACACATGAATTTGAAAACAAAGAACATATAAAGAGATTTTACAAGAACAAATAATAATCAAAAATATGCTCTAAATCCAAAAACTAAATCATGACCAAACAATTTTAGAAAATAAAATTAGTTTCTTGTTTAATTATTTAAAAAAAATGTATTGCCTTAATTTTACATGGTAACTCAATTACCTAATATTAAAATTTTAAGCAATAACTACATATTCCATCCAGTATACTTTTCTTTTGTACTTCCTGCATAAATGATCTTTCTTCTGTAAGCCTGACCTTTTCTAACTCATTTCTCACTTTATTCATCAGCTTACTTTCTCCATCATTATCTATATCAATATCTCAAAACTCTTAATCCAGTCCCTCTCCCTTTCCAATATGTCCATGTTTCACTTCTATACAAGACACTTCATATAAGAATTTAGTTAACCTCTTCCTTAACTCAAGTTCACACTTTTATTACATAATAATTCCCCTTCTTAATGATGGCTTTCTGTGCTTTTTCATAGTCCTTCCTTTTATTTAGATTGTCCTCTTCCAGTCCTTTGTCACCATAGTTCCCAAATTCAGTAATTTTTGTTATTTTTCTTACTTCTCTTTCACTTGTCCTTACAACTAAATCTACTATTTTCCTTTAAGAATCTCTAATATTTTCTCCCATTTGAGTCTATCAAATACTGTCTCTAAATGCATGAAACACATAATCATTCCTTATTGTCTGTCTATCTATTTCCAACCATTTTTAAAAGCTTGCTAACTGGCATTTGTGGTTGACTTCCTCTTTCCTGAAACCAAGCTATTAGCATTCTCTCCCATTATTCTTAATAATGGAATTATTTTTTTTCTATTTTCCTCCAGTTTAGGAGGATTAACATTTTTTAGCAGCATTGGCTATTATTAAACTTACTGTTCTAGGTTCTGTCATTTTTCTAGTACCAGAAAGTGACTGCTTATCATTAAAAACTGAATGTTAAAATAAATCATTAAAGCAACATATTTCTGGCATAAAACCTCTATACTTGACAAATAAAAAAAAAGAATCAATATGTACTTATTTCTTAATTAATGATTATAATTTCACTTTATACAGATGATGTTAAGATTGATTAAGATCAATACTTAACATCATGGGTTCAGATCTCTGAACCCATGAACTTTCTCATTGGGTCAAAGGACCCATTCTGAGGACCCTTCAGTACATGAGTTCATTATATGTTAACTAAGCTGTCAAGGCGACAAAATAAAATAAATATTAATATGTAATTAAAGAATAGAAACAAAAGGCTAAATTTAAACTAAATTTTGATATACTTACCATCAGATTGTGATGACTGACTAGTTGGAGATGCTTCTTCATTTGGTGGTACCTTTACAGCACTATAAACCACAGTTGCTAAAACAAAATACAATTTAAAATTAAATGTAATATAATTATACTCAAACAATTTAAAGGAGCTTATATATTTTTTTTAATATATTTTTATGATCTAACACATCACTCTAAAGAAATATAAATGCTATAAATACTTATAGTAGGTGCATAATCAAAATGTAATCATACATGCGCAGGCAAATAACTTATCTTCCAGTAGTAAATATTGCATGTATGACAAATAAATCATATACATAATTTCAGGAATATTTACTAACATCTCAAAATGTATCATCTAAAAAAAAATTAACCAATGGAACAGCTTGATTACTAAGCATTCATGAATATTTATTTCAATTTATGTGGGACTAAGTAATTTTGACTCTTCTTTCTTAAGGAATTTATTCCTTATTTCAACATTATTGAGGATGTAAATCAATATTTCTAAAATACTGATTTACTAAATATCAATTGATCAACTCAAAACAAAATTATGGGCATTTTCTTTTCAGTTTTATAAGCGTAATTTGGAAAGTAGGATGAATGGTGGAATACAAAGACAAGAATTTACACAACAGAGTTAATACCATTTTCTGTTAAAATGGTATTTTAATGGTAATTTTCATTTGTTCACAAGGCTCAAGGTCAAATGAATGGCATTAACAAAGTTAAGAGGGAATAAATGTTAAAACTTATATTTTCTTCTAGAAACTGAACCACAGATGCATATCAGTATAGTTAAACACTAGATTGCAGTTAAAGTAGGAGAAATGGCTTAGAGATAAGTATCTCAGAAAATTATTTCAATTTAACCAAAATCATTGAATAAACAAAGAGCAAAGTTGAAGCTCTCTAAGCAAACTAATGCTTCAAGGGCTGATGATGCTAATGGCCATAAAACGAATGGATTTTTATTTAATTAAAATTTATAGTCCAGGTATAAATTAGATACTAGATAGTATTACTATTCCATTAACCAAAAAATAAAAGTTGGCAGTACATTCTAACTTATTTTTGTCTAATGACATGATACAAAAACTGGTCATCTAATTAATACTTAACCTAATAAATGCTTCAAAGATAGTGCAAGCCTGCACAATTTTTCTAATAAAACAAACACTAAGTATTAGGATAAAAAATTATTGTGTTCTGAATGTGGGAAGAAGGATCTGATATGAAGTAAAAAAAATTTCCCCTGCATGCAGATTTAATAATTACACTAACATGAATAAATTAATGCCGGAAATATTTGTTCATTTCTTTCTTGGGCAGTTTCAACCAAAATTCGTAATGGTCCTTTAGGAGTAAGCACAGCAACTAAATCTGAAACAGAAAATTAATTATCTACAGATGTGGATACAAATGCTACCATTAATACAATAATACTATTTTAAAGAATCAATAATACTGCTTTTGTTAGACAACATATTCTGTGAGTTGATTTTATTTAAAACATTTTAAGATGCTAAGACTGTCATCATTATTAAGTATTTATAAAACCTAAATAAATTCCAATTTGAAATTTTTTTTTTTTTTTTTTACCTCCAGAACTACTGTTAAGTAATATCTTCAGAGAAGATGAATGAATTGTAGCATGTGTGAAAAATGCCATGCCTGACCGGGATTCGAACCCGGGAATTCCGGATGGAAAGATTTGATTTCAAATTTCCATTTGAAATGCAGTATCATCAAATACGCCAGAATGAGTTTTCAATATATATAAATTATGTGCTGTCAGATTACCATTTAACATCTGTAAATATTGACAATTAAGAACATTATACATTAAATTAAAATATTCAACTTATCCACAAGTCAATATTAATGAATGAACAACATTTTCTAAAAATAACAATATCCATCTAACATAAACTGATCATACAAACGTTTTTGAGTAATTCAACACAATGCTTATGAGAAAGGATCACTTGACTGCATTCTAATGATCTTTTTATTAAATTACCAGTTCATATCTTTTTACTATGATATGATCTTTCTACTATCTTTTTTTTTTTTTGTAATAGAAAAGTTTTTAAGAAATACTGAAAAAAATTTAATTGGTCCATGATCGTCCAGACAGTATCTGTTTTGGTTGGATTTTTTCTATATGATTGTTATTTTTGGCTTTAATGGCTCCGGAGTATCAACAGAAATGATTATTTCGTTATACACCAGTTGAAAAAAGTGAGCTTAAATTTTTATTCTACAAAATTTTAAAAAATGCAAAAATATCCATTTTTTTTCCTAATTCCCCTAGGTAACTCAATAACATAACCCAACGGGTTGGTCTAGTGGTTAACGTGACATCGTAAATCAGCTGATTTCGAAGTCGAGAGTTCTAAGGTTCAAATCCTAGTAAAGGATTTGAATACTAGATCGTGGATACC
>JAAAKQ030241094.1:12537-26049 GCA_010016005.3 Zanna intricata | reverse complement strand
ATATATATATATATATGTATTAACCGGATATTCCCTGTTATTATAGTCCGCTGAATTAAATTGTTAAATTAAATTAACTGTATCACATGGCCTTAATTTTGCATTTATTTACAATCTTGTGTGCTGGATACCAACAGGTAGCGGTATGTAACAAACATTTTTTCGTTTATGTCTACATTGATATATCTGCTTTACCGATAAAATAAAAAACGTTTTGATTAAGTGCAGATAACTGCCATGTTAATGTATGTTTTACAGTATACTGTATAATACTATTTTTAAAATTGTCGACGGTAACATTAACAAAATAATAACATTGAAAAAACTTTCAATTTAATTATCTCACTAGTTTTAAAGAATTTGTTAATAATAATTTTAAAAAATTTAGTAAAATTTACTTTCAATAAAAGTTTTGTGTATGTGCGTGCGTGTGCTGTGACCTAATGCATTCGGTATGTACTTGCTGTTTTTCTTGAAAGCATTAAGTGTAATTTATAATCTATTTTGATTCGGTGTTCGGCAGATAACAGATTATAAATTTATCTCTACAGTCGAGATCGGATTGTAGAATCATTATAATAATACAGGAAACCTCGTTAATCCGGATTTCGCTTAATACAGACTACACGTGCAGTAACATTTTTAAACATCCACAAACGCAATTATTGCAATAAAGACCATAGTTTTAGAAAAATACATAAATTCAACTGTAGTAGGAAAATAATTATAAATAGAGTAGTTTTGATAATAGAATCGTAGTTCTTAGTAAATTTATGTGATTGACTTCGATTTTTTCAAAGTGTCTTCTGGAATTATATCTCTGCTGATTGCACATCTCATGTTCCTGAACCTGTGCCGTATTCTTGAAACGATTTGCGAAAACACTAATTTCAGCAGAAAGTATGCGAAGATGAAAAGTTCTTTGTTCTTTTTTTTTTTACATGGAGTAATAAATTTACTAAACATTTGTTTTTTATTAAATTTTTACAGGTAGAGTACTGTATTTCGTAATTTTATTTTTGTTTACATTCTCAACACTTTATTTATTTCATCAGTTATTTTTTGAATGTACTGTATTGTGATACAAAATTTTTAAGCCAAACAAATAAAAATTTCTTAAAACTGTAACTTTTTTTTTTAACGGCAATGAAGGAATGCACTTCCTGCAGGGTCTTTTCAGGGTGTGTGGGCTCGAAGCCAGAACGCTAGCCGCCTTGACCTAGCAAAGCTAAGTGGGCACTGGACTTGAAGCCGTAGCGACCATGAAACAGTGTTACTCCCCCCCCACCGACTAAACCTCCCCTACCGTCTTTCCAGGGGCGACTGGAATCGCCTCTCGGCATGTCATGGGCCAGCCCTGGAGGTCGTAGCAGCAGATTAAACTATCAGTTGCCCTTCCTGCTTGGGCTCCTGCATCGGAGTCCCCCTTCGGGGTCTTCCTAGGATCATTAAGGCGTGACGACTCACCGCTTGTGGTGAGCCGACCCGCCCTCCTCCAGAAAGCTACCCGTCCCGCCCTACTAGCCTGATTCTAAAGAGGCGGCATGCGCATTGAAAAATTCGCGAGTGTTCCTCCCCACCTTCTCGCGACCTCTCATACCTAGAGGGGCCCGAATGCGTCATCAGAATACCCCGAAACACTGTAACTTAATAATTTAACTACTGTATTATATTCTAAAAGGGCGATAAATAAGTGTATCTTACATTAAAGTTTGAGTTTTTATATTTTATGTTTTTAAATCTTAAATATTCGTGTTTAATCCGGACGATCTCGAGCTCCATTAAGACCGGGTAAACGAGGTTTTATTGTATTTGGTACACATGTGTACATCTTTTTCTAATAAATAAAAGATTACGATATAAGCCTGTTCACAAAATTCAATCTGGCGGCTACATCAGGTTTTAGACTTTTGTATTTCTGTGTCGTTAGGCCATCAAAGTACCTTTCATCAGCAAAAATGTAAATCCTTATAAACAAATGACACCTTATTTTTGAAAATTGATCGACAAACAACGGATTGGTTGAAAAAAGCTTGACTACTTTCAGCCAAATTTTATCTTTTGAAGACCTTGAATGTTTTTCGTACTGTCGGTTTTTGTTTATGTGTAAACAATTGAATTTAATACATTTACGTGATTACAATGAACAAAAAATTTATTTAAATCTGAACAGAATTTAAACAACATAAACATTAAGTAGATATGTAAGTAATTGCATATTATTAGTTTTACCTTCAGTTTTTCTAGATCGATTGCTCGGTAGTTTTATTACTGTCTCATCGGTGACAGTGTACTGTAGTAGCCGACGATTTAACTGTCTCGCCTTCAGAATCCCTGGTGTAGTCTTAATAACATCGAAAACTTTCACTTTTCTGCTGATAAATACGCTGAAGCCTGTTTATTATAAACCATATTTTTCAGGTGACTCTAAGAATAGAAATCTTAGGTATCTTACGAGCCAAGATATTAGTCCTGTTCTAATCTATCAACCTTTCAGGGAAGTAAACAACCGATATCACAGTGTGCGCGAATAAAATATGATACAGTCTTGCATTAACCGGGTGTCGTTTTTAAAAAGTTTTTATCCCCCGTTGAAGAATTCCGCCGGTCTTTCCTCATTCCTCCGTGGCCTCACTGCATCGTTCCTTTATCATTCTTTGTGAAGTAGATGCCATTAATGGTATCTTCTTCACAAAGGATGATTAAGGCTTCTTTATAAATTCGGAGAGAAGTGATTATTGCCGGTCACCGTATCCGGTGAGTACAGAGGTGTGGAAAGGTTCAAATTTTGATTTCACACGAGCCGTGACTTATGCGATCGAACGTTATCGGTTCGAATTTTTTAGCACGATATACAAGTTTCCCCTAAGATTTTTTACGCCTTTGTGTTTATATCTACATACAAAATTCAAGGCTTCCATGAAGCTAACTCGTATACGCGTGTTTGAGGTTGAATCGAGGGGAGACCAAAGTGATGATATTTCACGCTTTGCCGTTTTTCAGTGAACGCCATTAGGGTTCACTTTTTTCAGCCGTTACAAATGATATTGCTGCGCTTCGTTTTAAATCATCGGTATAGCGGACGGTTAAAATGCCTGCTATGTTATGTTCGTGGACTCGAACGCATTCGACTTCACCTAGCTGCTACCGATAACAAGTGAACGGAATTTTTACTGAACTCTGCATGTTTGTAGTGGGGCGTATTGTAATAAGATATGTTTGTAGCTACAAAACTGACACTTTGGTTTGTGCATCACTCAAGCCTCGTCTCGTGGTCAGTGAACGTTACACTTCAAGCGTTTATACGAATAAAGTTACGTAATGCAGTTTAGAAGCAGTCTGAAATAAGACGCGAGCAGATCGCAGCAGCGACAGAATTAACCTATCAGAAATTAAACTAACATCTTTAACTGCAAATCAAACTGTATTTTTTTCAAAAATGATTCACAACAGATCAAATAATTTTAATCTCTATAAATAAAAGAAGAAAAGAAATTGAAATTGCGCAGAAAAGTTCAATTGTTTGGTTAAAGACCAGAATTTTGAAATCACCGAGGCTTTTGTGTTTCCTTTTCCGTATCGTAGCGTTTAAACAGCGATTTCAGTAACATAATTAATCACCTATCTAATGGATACATAATTTTCGAATGACTAAAAACTAATAAATAATTACAAAATAGAATGAACAGACGTAATAAAAATAATCCTCCTAGGTATAGCGCCAATCTTTGAACAACTTTCTGTAAACAATATTTCTTCAGCCGCTTTTTGTTGTCACTGTTGTTAATTTTACTCTAATTTTACGTTTTTTTTAATTGCCTCAAGAACTACTTCAGTACAGTTAGTTGCTTGGCGATAATTATATTTTTCAAAATTTACTAATTGGAAGCGTTCCAAGTCTCTGTGTTATTGGATAGTTGAGATTTTGAAACTTTACCTTTCAAATTAAAATAAAAGTTTACACAATACGTTTCGTACGGTTTGAAATTTTTTTATCTTATCATCGATTTTTTATTTTTTTCGTTAGAAATCGTGGAAAAATCACATCAGTAGGCGGAGTCGAATTCGTAAACGAACTACAACAAAAATCGGCCTTGTGGGTTAAACCAGGTTCGTAGGGCAAGGATCACGGGTGTCGTAAGCGAATGCATTTAGGTAATATAACGAATTTTTAATTCAATGAAATGTGTTTCATTGTACACGTATCTTTTGTTTAAAATATAAATAGTTCATTCAATTAATTATTTAATTGTTCATCAACCCATTTGTTGTTTCCGATTACAACATAAGTAAGAATTATTAATGTTTTGATTCTGTGAAATTATTTAATTATGGAAATAGTTTCAGAGGATAATATCGAAGTGAGAGTGCGACGACATTACTGCCTTTGTTTAAATTGTTAAGTTCGTACATAAATGATCGATGAAAATTATTGACATATTACATGGCAATTAGTGAGGCAAGTTATTTTGTGATCAGCAAGAACCGATAAATAAATCGGCCTTTAGTTGGACATATTGCATAAGTATTTCAACTTGAATATCGGTAATATAAGTACGATGTTGTTATCGTTAAAAGTAAAGTCTGTCTAAAAACCACTCGACGAGTTACCCATGTTCAGTAATACTTTCTCAAAACAAGGCTTTGGTGATTTAAATTTACCATCGACTACCGATTTACATTGTGCTGTTTCTAATTGTTCCTTGTTTATTGAAGAAGAAAAAAAGAATCTTCATTGTCTGACTTTTACTTTGTAAGCTTAATTTTTTAGTGGAGTTGTGGTCGGTTGTAGTCTTCTATTGAATAATAGATTATTTCTCCTTTGATTGCTGTTCGCATACATCTTTTTAAGTGGTCTGAAAAAAACCATTAAGTTTTATTTTTGTTTATATTATTTTTTGACCTTGCAATTTCTGTGTTACTTTTTCGCACTCTGAGGTGGCCTTGACCTATTACAATAACACTTTACTACGTCATCGGTGAAGTGCATCGACCCCGATGGTGTAGTGTGATTGCGCTTGCGTACGAGTACCGGTGAGTCAAGCTAGCTAGCGTGCAACAACATTCCTTTCGTTTGACATCAGTGCACATACCTCGAGGTCGCTGTTTTCATTCATTCATATGTCGTTCTTATTTTTGTTTTAAATATTCCATATAAATAAAGGACTTTGATAATAATAACTACGTTTTTTATGTCAAAATTATCATTATTACGTCACAATTATCTAGAATTTCTTAAATTTTATTATATATTCTTAATGCGCTTAACTTCCGGTAAATACATTTTTGCGAGTTCGAAATTATTTTATTAATTATTAAAATTAATATATTAAATTTATTAATAAATGTATTAATATATTTATTTATAAATTTAAAATTAATATATTAATTTTATTGTTAATAAAATTAATTATTTTTATTTCACAATTATCTAGAATTTCTTAAATTTTATTATATATTCTAATTCGCTTAACTTGCGGTAAATACATTTTTGCGAGTTTGAAATTATTTTAATAAATTAAGCTTTATGTTTTGACCGATGGAAATTTGATTTTTTTTTTTTTTTTTGTAATTATTACCAAAACCGTTTAAGTCGTAATTAAAAATTGGGCATTAATTTCTAATCGGGTTAATACAAGTTTCATCGATTTTCTTTATAATAAATGTGTTTTATATTTTTTGTTCCTAGATGGGATTTTAAGAATTCACGTTTCCTTAGTATTTGAGTTGTATTTACTGATTTATTATTAAATGATATATTAATTTTGTAGTAATATTTTCATTACTATTTCTGATCAAATATTTTTAATTTTTAGAACTGTGTATATATATATATATATATTTCAAGACCCCCCCCCCCACTTACTCGTACTAGTAGCGATTATTTACATACCTAAATTACGAGAGCTAAACCAAACATATTATTGTGTTTAAATTATTACGATCAGAGGAATCCCTCAGCTAACACGTAAAATCTTATTTCGTGTGATTGTCGGTTAAAATTCTATGTATTCTATTTCTTCATTTTAATTGTTACATTTACCGAACCATTATCGAGTGAAATAAAATATCGAATGAAATATATGAAAATGAATATCGAATGAAAAAATATATTCGCTAAATGGTCATATGTAAGCATTTGTTTAGTATACAGGAAGAAAAAAATCCGGATTTAGTAATTGTAAGGAATGATAAAGGTGAAGAGAGTGAAGTGCAAATTGGGAATTGGGGTTGTAAAATCATCAGCATAGTGGCAAACAGCTTATTATCCTAATATTTCCTTGCCATCAGAATAATGCTTGTAGTGGTCACAAGCTTGTTCACAATCATAACTTTATCATGATATAGAATTTGGTCACCACCATCCAGCAAAAGGTCTAGTTGTACTAAGAACAAGAAAAGATGTATTTCAAGGAATCATAATGTGAATGTTTCTTCAATGCCTCTCGACTAATTTTAATAGCTGATCCACCATGACAATACTATGTGATAGGAGGGGAAATGCCTCCCCAGGTTTGGTTAGGGTAAGCCTATAAGCTTTTATGATATTTCTTGACTTTTATTTTAATTTACCACTTGCTCCTTTTTTGCATCTATGCTGGCACTGCCACTAGTTAACTTACTATTTCTTTAAAAAAAAAAAAAAAAAATGCATGCTCTATATATAGAGCACTTTCTCACAACTATTGTGCCCATGAGAGTTTGGGACCTCTAATAAATCTGATGATAATCACTGTAATCAAAGAATCAGAACCCAGAGATTGGTGGATCTGTGTTGAATAGAATCACTTTGCAAATTATTTAGATATTATAAGTAGCCATCGTTTTTTAATAAAAAGGCGGCCAAAGCAGCTGAAATTAGGATATAGGTGAGTGGAATAATTGATGTATAGCATGTTATTTAAAAAAAAAATAAGCTCTTACATAGTGAAGATATTATTAATTTTGATTTCTAGTTACTGAGAAGTTTTAACCATTCTACAAACATTTCTTTATATAATAACATAGTTTACTTATATCAATAATTAGTTACTAATCACTGAGCATATTTCCAATAAAAGGGCACCATCTTTAGTCATTGTTTTATATTCTTATCAGATCCAGATTTTAAAAATATTTAGATATTTTTTGCAATCTATTATGTATGTTGTAAATGATAAAAATCAGTTGAGTCTGAATTTGAATTAAGAATTGAGTAATCCTTCATCATCAATTTTCTGTTCTCTTGTATTGTTTTTGTTATTTAAATTATTTTTGATTTTTTTAACCTATAAGTTACCACGGATAAGTTTAAATTACTTTAAAACACTAAAAGTGCAATGTTGAGTTGAAATTATTTTTAAGCTATCTGAATTGGTTTTGAATAATTTGGTATTGTCTGCTGTTATGGCTTTTTTAAATCATCTTATACCATTGACAGTTGCAATACAACAACAAATTTTCATATATATTTATTTTTATTTTAATTTATATATTATTATAAACATACGAGGTTGTCCCTAAAGTACTGATTTTTTTGTCTAATTATCTGACACCTTAAATTACAAGGTATCTCCTTTGATGTATGACCCTTGGGACATTATGCAGTGGTTTCAATGTTTCTTCTGTTGTTCTTATCAGTACCGGAAGTCATTTTCTTTAAGTGTGTGTAGCTCATTGGTTACAGGTTTTTTATGTTTGCCATTGCCTTGAAATTATGACCCTTCAACTTAGGGAAGAGATAGAAATCTCATGGAGCTAGATCTGGGCTATAAGAAGGCTGTTAAAGTAGGGGAGAATGGTTTTCTTAGCTAGAAATTCTCAAATTGAAAGTGAAATGTGAGCTGGCGTGTTGTAGTTTAACTCCCAATCATGTTCAGTGTTCATTCAGACCCACTGGAGCTGTTTTTGAAGTAATTCCAAAATATCTTTGTAAAAAGTGCTATTAACTGACTGTCCTGGAGGTACAAACTTTTTGTGCATAATGCACAGCTTGCACCACATCCACATTTTCATTGTTTGTTGACGGAAGTTGGTCTTCCAGAATGAATGGTACCTTCAACATTTTCTCATCCCAATTTGAAAGCCTTGTACCACTTAAAAACCATAGTTCTCGATAGAGTGGTATCTCTATAAGTTTTGGTTAAAGAATCAAATATTTCTACGGCAGACTTGTTGAGTTTTACACAAAATATGATAGCGTAATGTTGTACAATATTTTCCTCGATTGCAAATGTAACAAGGTTGTATATAAAATATGACTCATTTGATCCAGTTGAAATAAATATGTATGTGCAGCCAAGGTCACTATCTACACACTTTTATACATCACAAACATTTTACATTACCTGTTCATGTGTAGGAAAATCCATACACTTTTGGGATAAACCTTGTATATTATAGACATTCTATAGACCATAAAATGTACATTTTCATTTTAAAATAAGAAAATAGTTGACTGCAGCTATTTTGGAATTACTGAACAACCAAAATAACTCTTCAACTCGACACTATCCTGGAAGGTTTTTTTAGACTGTGTTATGTAGATAAGTTATGGAGATTACTAATAGCTACGAAGTTGCTATTCTGATATTCTTGATCCTGACTGATTTAAAGCATTTTTTTAAATAATATCTTAATAGTTCTTTATTCTAAACATTTTAAATAAATTTTTAATTATATAATTAAAATTATAATTATAATTTTGTTAGTAAATATTTTTTTGCCACTGTGCGAGATGAGGGTGATTTAAAAATAATAAGTTTGTTTTATTTTCATCACTAAATGTAATAACTACTTTTTCTTTTTCAGGGCAGTTAAAGCATTCCAGCAGGTGTTGTATGTAGAGCCGAGTTATTCTCGTGCAAATGAAGTTCACTTACGGCTAGGTTTGATGTTTAAAGTGAACAATGATTGGGAATCAGCATTAAAGCATTTGCAACTGTCTCTTATTGATACTAGCCCGAGCACATTTTCAAAATTAGAAAGTAAGTGTTTAAATATAACAGTGATATGAATCGATGTATTCATATTAAATTTAAATTTTGTTTTTTTTTTTTTCTATATTCACTTGTTTCTTATTTTTAGTTTTCTTTTGATTATAATGGGTAATAAAAAATGTGATATTTTCAGCAAAAATTAATTTTTGTTATGTTGATTGATTAATTTGTTAATTTCTTGACTTCAAAAACTCAAATTCATAGATGAAAATCTGTTTTTCTATGTTTATTATTAGTTCCAAATAAATTGATCTTTGTAATTGATTGTCTGTTTGTTTCATAATTTTGAAAGTTACTGATATCTGCTGTCGTGGCTTTGTAGATTTCTGGATCCCTGTGTCACTTGTTTTTGTAGTAGTGAATGTGTCGTGTCTTTCTTCTTTTAAATTTTCTTTGATCAGCAATTTCATGCACGATTGCCAAAACATTAAGACAATTTTGTGTAGTAATTGATTGTAAAACGTTCTTAATTAATTTTAACTTTAAGGAGAGAAACTCCTTTCACCACGTGCTAAAGTTATTGGTTAGCAATATTCTTAAAGCAAAAGTAACATTTGAGGCCAAATTTATCTTTGTAATTAAGTTCAGTACATTGCTTAGGCTTTCTTTTTTGCCCAAAAACACAGATATTACTGAAATTTCTTCATCAGCAGCAGTTCAGTTGATGAAGAAAGATGGAAAGCAAAGGAAGAACAGAAAAAATAGAGTAAGAAGGCAAGTACAGGAGGAATGTAATAGAAGATTTACATCAAACTTTTTCATTGATTGACCCAGGGACGTAGGTCCAAACATATACTACAATTCATATATCCTACTAATCGCCATTGTTTAGAATTGTTTACTATTCAGTTATGACTAAATGGAATGGGAGATCATATTATGATCTAATTAAGTCTAATTTGTCTTGACAATCAATATAGTATCACAGGAACCTAAAATTATTATTGTGTTTTTATTTCTATAATCAGTGATGTAACATTCTTTTAATAGGTTTTAAGTAAAAAAAATACAGACTAAAAAGATTACAGAGTATTTCTGTGATTTTAAACTGATTGACTTAACTATTTCTGTGTTAAATATACCAGTTTATAGTTATATCCAGTTAAATATACCAGTTTTTTGGACACAATTGCACTGCTTTGTAACAAGATCAGTTAAAAAATTACAAATTAAATCGGTTAGAAAAATTAGTTACTGCAATTTTTGTTCATGAATATTATGTAATGTTTATATTTCAAGAAAGAAGATTTTTTAATTTCTAGAGTTGCAATTTTTATATAAGGAAACATTGCTTTAAAAGTTTTTTCCTAACTATTTTGTTAAATATTAAGGAATTGTAATTATTAATTTAAACTATTTTATTATTAAATATAGTTATTAAAAAATAAAAAACAAATTTCTAAATATTTTATTATTTTTGTTCCTAGAATTTATATCTTTTCTGTTCTCTTGTCTTTTTATGTAAACTACTTAGAACAATATTTACTTTTTAATAATTTTATTTTAATAAAAATAGAAAATAAAAGTATTAATGAACTAATGTACGTTTCTTACAGTTAGATTTCACATTGCTCACCTCTATGAAGTACAAGGTAAATACAAGACTGCAAAAGATAATTATGAACAGCTATTAAAAGAGAAGGAATTACCTACTCATTTGAAAGCAGATATCTGTCGGCAGTTAGGTAATGGTATAATAAAAACAAATTTTGTATATTTTATTTGGATGTTCTGGTTATTCTTTGTCATGGTACAATTTTGTGACAACCTTGTGCTTTGAATTCCCGATTTTTATGTGTAGTTGTTCAAACAACTCCTACAGTACTATATTTAACATTTGATTTGTGAATTAAGTCATTGTCAAATAGACAGTTATAATATAATTGTTGTAATAAGAAGTATAACATACAAATTGGTAAATTCTGTTATCACTTGATATGTTGAAAAAACTCTTGTTGAAAAGAAGAGTTAAACTGACTTAAGAGAGTTTATTACTTACATTTTGTAGTTGCACTTTGTGTGTAAGATGAAACACAGAAGAGATAATTTTTTGCATCACTCTACTTGTCTTACATCAAAGTCATTTACTGTTAATTAGTGAATATTTGTTTCCATAAATAACAGTCCTTAGTCCTGTGAAAAACAGGTGCAAGACCCTTTACTAAAGGAAATCAAAATGGTATTTTCAACATTTAACGCAGATTCTGTTGGCATAAACTAAGGTAGCTAGGTAGGTCATTTACCATACCGAAAGGAAAATAAAAATATTAAAAATTAACATGAGAACATCATAAATGATCTTTCAATCCAGAAGTAGTTGTATTCATACTAATGAATAAGCTCATATGTGACAAATACGATCTAAAAATCTATAAAATATTACTGCTAGTTATGCCATATAATGTGTGGTTATGAAAAAAAAAACACCACGAGAATGTGGGCATTTATAGCTTGTTTCTAATGTCTTTCAGTTCACTTATTTCTACATTTACAAAGTTTTTATTTTCAATGGCTTCCATTATTACTTCCATGAATATTCCATAGTCTGTTATTGAACAGCTAGGTAAAGAATGCCAGACTTTTTAAGTTGGTCATGTTTGACAAAAAAGAACAGGTATCAGTTTGGTGTATCAATAAGAATTCATTTGATTTTCTAAATCTGAGGAAAAATGAGAATAGGCTAACAACAGATAATTGTTGACTTGTTTATGTTGGTTTACTCATTTATGCTGTTGCTTGGGAGGTGTTGAATCAGTTCAAACTTAAGGTGCTAGTTCAGGACATGAAATTAAAAAAAAATTGATATGTCCAAATCTTGCTTTTATTTTTTTCTCTCTGATATCTTTTATCAATATTAATTTAACTTTAAGATCAAATTGAGATATTGTAATAAAATTTGGTACACATGTACCTAACATTATCTTCTACAACACCCTATTTACTGGTATAACTTTTCTTATTTTTACACTCTTGAAGTTATCAGAAATTAAATAATCTATTAAAGGAACTGATACAGGATTTTTTGTCTTTTAACAATATTATTTATGCAGCTACAAACAGTTTAGACTTTAGAATTAGGGGATCAGTACAGTTTAAATATTTTTCTTTAATTGTCTAAAAACCAATTAAATTCTGCCAGAATCTTAAATTTCATTTAATGTTATATAAGATCATTCCAAATTGATCTTGTAGCCAGTAAAAATATGTTAGGAATGTTCATTAAAAAAAAATAAAATTAGAGAATTTGGCTGAATGACTTCCTTTACTCTTAATTTCACTTAAACATATGCCAAAATTTTAATTACCTGCCATACTACCATACAATTAATTATTAGAAGCAGATAAGATGTTAATGTTATTATATGCAACCCATTTTTCTACCTTTATCTGAACAATTGATTATGTTTTTACTTTAACTGTCATTTTTAATATCGTGGTTAAGTAGCTCAAAATGCAAATAATTTTGTCCTTTCAGCAACCGTAATTCGTCAGTATACCAGCAGATATCTCTTCTTTAGTCTGCTTTTTTAACTAGAAAAATGACATGAAGAAAAGTTAATGATTTTTCCAAAAAGTATATAGCTATGATTTTAACTACAAGGGGCATTCAGATCAAACTGGAACTATTACTTTTTAATAAAGATGTAGATGTAGAACACTTTCTGAAACTTAAAATAAAAAATACTTTTATTTCTTGATGTAATCCCCTGCTACATTTATCCTGTTGTCTGAATACCTGGAGTATAGAGAGATTTGTCATTATGTTGAAACAAAGAGAGGACTGACTGCTTCATCTATCATTGCTGTCAAAATGCTGGCCTCCCAGGAACAATTTCAAGGGTCCGAATGAATGAAAATTTCTGGGAGCCATGTCTAAAGAGTACAGAGTGATCCAAGATCTTGTAGTGTGCATGTCATGGTGGGCTGTGTGCGGTTGTGCATTGTCCTGCAGAAACAGAAATGCATGGTGAATTTAGTTATTGTACCTGGCTGTTTTTCTTTTGGAAAACATTTTTCACATCTTGAAGAACTTTACAATAGTACTCACTGTTAATATTGCTAACAAGTTATCTGTCAGTTATTTTCAAGGATCAGTTCTTTCATTCACTGAATGTTCATGGAAATGACTACAGTAGGCTCTGAATCACTTTGACCAGGATTGTTGCTTACCAATTTACAGCCTTCTTTAAAGCATTAGCACCACGCAAATGCTTTACTATGACTAAGAATCTCATCACCTTACTGTGGAGTCATGAATAAATTTCACTTTGTTTTCAGATTTAATTCATGAGAAATCTCATTACAACATACTGTTCCACATATCTGTTTACTACATTGGATGCCATGTTCTTTACAACTGGTTGTTGATGTTATCTAATGTTGCTTCATGCCAGTGTGCCAGTAATAGCTGATATTTTGTACCTTATGTGTACAACCAACAAAATACAGAGGAATGTACATTTACTCTATAGTCTAACAAAAGTCCCGCATTGACGTGAACATCCCTTGTTAAATTTCTGGCTGAATTTAGAAG
>JAAAKQ030241094.1:2215-12437 GCA_010016005.3 Zanna intricata | reverse complement strand
AATGTACTCTCACCATAGTGACAAGTCATATAAAAATAATGTCTTCTGTCAAAAAAAAAGCAATATGATCAGAGAATTACAAATTAGTTGCATCGATCACATAATTGCTTGAGAAGAATGGGTAAAGATATAAGCTAACTGGATCTTTTGTGTTTGTAGAAGGTAGAAAAGATATATATTTTAAAATGTTGCTAGAATTTTCCTCAACTGAGTTCTTACTGTACATATTTTCTTTTTAAGCTTTTAGGTCAGTATGCCATTTTATGTGTTACTTATTTTAAGTATACACAAATCCACATTTACATTAAAATGTCCTTATCTCTTAAATAAGTACAATAATTGTGAAAGAATAGTAGAGCCCAAATTCACTAACAGGATAGTATATGTAACATACGTTTATCAGAACAAAAAATTCAATTAAATTAATTTTTCCAAATTTATTTTTAGTTTTTTAAACATTAAAAGTGAGTCTCCTTTTATTTTTACATAAAATAAGCTATCTAAACTGTACAAAGGTGAAATATATAAGTCTATTTAATGTTCAGAGGCAGTGCTCATTTAAATATTTATCAATGTAATAATAAACTGTGTTTGCCTTTCTAATGTGTTAAAATTATGCAGTCACTGAATATTGGTAATAATTTAAAGAAATTAATATTACATTTTTTTTTTTTTTTATTATAGGTAGATTTCATAAGATTAAGATAGCTGATTTCATAGGTATGCTTGACATAATCATGGTACCTGTCACTTATTGTGTTAGGTACCATGATTTGACTTCAGTTGACTGTAGGAAAGTTTTAACATGTCTTTGCCATTTCACATCCCCCAGACCCCAAAATCACTGTCAGTTCAAAAGTTTATCTCTCTCTCTCTGTATATATATTTCACTTTCTTGTAGACACGATAACTGCTGTAATTTTGTACCAATCACGTTCAAATTGATACATAAAATATAACAACCCAAAATCTCAGTTGATACTATTCTTTGGATAGGGGCCTAAAACTTATTTAAGTAATGTTTTTTTGATGTCACCAACCGTTGGCCCAAGGGTTTTGAAAAAAATGAAAGTTTTGAAGACAAAAAAAAAATCATACCTTCCTTAACACACGGTATTGAATTGGTGTAAAGTGGTCCTTTAAACATTATACTTTAAATTTACATTATATTTTTTTTAACTTTTGTTTGAAACAATTCAAATATGACCAACCCTTACAGCAAGGGATGGCCAAAATGTTGCTGGAATTGTAAGAAGATGCGGCTTGTCGTATGTTAAACATTAGAAACTTCTTTTTTACATGCAACCAATGTCATATTGAGTAAATTTGAAGTTTTTCTTAACTTTAATGTGGAAATTTTTTTTTATCCCCTACTTCTCTCTCTCTCCCCTTCCTCTCCCCCCTCTGTCTTATCTATCTATCTTATCTGTCTATCTATCTGTTTAGCCTCAAGATCTACCATAAGGTATTACTTCAGAGGATGAATGAGGATGATGTGTGTGCATGTGAATGAAGTGTAGTCTTGTACAATCTCAGGTCGACCACTCCTGAGAAGTATGGATAATTTAAACCCAACCACCAAAGAACATTGGTATCCATGATCTAGTATTCAAATCCATATAAAAATAACTACTTTTTTAGTAGGATTTGAACCTTAGAACTCTCAACTTTGAAATTAGCTGATTTGTGATGTCGCGTTAACTGCTAGACCAGCCCGGTGGGCTTTTTATCCCCTACTTAGCACTTATGAAATCTACCTCTGCCTTCCGGTTTACCTAAAGAGTTATTTTTTATCATTCTGTTCACAAACATAGAATTTACAAAGCAAAATAAATTTCCATTATTATTTATTATTTCTCCCATTTAGATAATTCATTCTAATAAATTGTTGTATTTACCAAAAACAGCTATTATTTGCATTAAATGTCCGTCGACAGTAAATTGATTTCTTAAAAGGCCTTTAATTAAAAAAATTATTTGATTTTTACAGTTCTTTTTTAATTAAATTATTTCCTCTTATGAATCCTATGGTTTGCAAAATCCATTTGGTAGTTTATGCAACATACTGTTAATAAGGAGTGTGTAATTTATTATTGTATTTGTTCTAATTGAGAAAGTAAACTGAGTTAATAGGTGTTTTATTGAAAAAAGTTTTCTTGGTAAGGTTGGCATCAGCAATAATTATTTGTAATAATAACAACAAGTAACTCTTACTGATGTTAACATCTGGTAGGAATTGAGCATCAGAGTAAATCTGTTTAGATTACAGCATCAAGTAGGTTATATTTTTCTAACACTTATATCTATACCTGTTACTACTACTAGAATAGTTATATTCATTTTTGCTTATGCTTTTCCTAACAGCACTGAGTGAACTGAACTATCTTATTGTTATTAACATTTACATCATTATCAGTTACAATTATTAGTACCATTACCATTACTGTCACAATTGCTAAGGTTAACTTTATTAAACAAACAATTTTAAATAATCAGTGGATCACAATTACTAGATTTTTATCAATGAGATCTACTTATTGGTGATTTTAATAGTTTTTTAATCTATTTACACACATCAGTAGTTTGAATATCATTTAGAGTTTGAAAGGGAACCTTTAAAGGGATACCTTTTTTAATTGAGATTTTTACTTTTAAATCATGTTCAGAATATTCTTATTTCATAAAGTTTATTTTCAAACAGTTAAATTTTCTCTTTCTTGTCTCTGATACTTGCATAGATAAATAAGCATTCTGTGTTATTAATTCATTACATTGCTGCATATTTATTATTTAATTTAATTTTTCACCCTGAGATGTTAATATAGAATTACAGTAGTTATTTAATTCAGCAATCTTTGAAAGAACCTGTACTTTTTTTTTGTTTTGTGTAGGAGGAAGAAAAAGCTCTACCAGCCGACATCTGCCCGCACAGATGACAGTGTGGGGCTCTCACCCACTAAAATACTTCCTCCCTTCCCCTCCAAGGGGCGGCCGGAATCGCCTTTCGGCATAACATCAGCCAGCCCTAGGTGTCGTGGTAGCAGATTACCCCTTCCTGCTATCCTTCCCGTTTGGGCTCCTGCAGTGGATCCCCCCCTTTGGGGTCCTCTTGGCATCCTTAGGGAAGAACCTGTACTTAGTTGACAGAAACAATATTTAAACAAATTAATCTTTTGGGGAATAAATTAGATGCTATATGAAATTGAAAGTGATGCCACAATAAAATCGTGCAGACTTAAATGTTTCTTTATTATAGTAAAGGCAGTTGCACTTAATCATTTCCTTAGAATCAATTAAATCCTCCAGATTTAAACAATTTATTTTTTATAAATAAAGGCACTTTTACATAATTTTTTCTTAAAATCAACTAATAGGTTTTAATTTCAAAGTAAAAACTTAAAACATCTCATTAGTCTGGGCTAGCCCATCAGTTAGATTTTTGATGAAATTTAATAGTAAGTTTTTTAATTTAAAAGTAATGTGTAATATAATTTTAAAAATTTAATTGATTTTATTTATATATATATATGTGTTTAAAATTATAATAATTTCATCTAGTTGGTTTGAATTTTCTTTAGTTCTCTAAAAACAGCTTAATACAGCTCAGCAGATAAAATAAGAAAATTGGAAGTAGATTTATTTTATCAAAATAAATAGCTTTAACTATTTTGAATCCAAATTTATTTTAAAATACCATTGTTTTTTACTTTTTTACTAATTAAAATGAATACTCATATATAAAATGTTTATATTAAAATGATCACCACACAAAATTAAATAAACTGTTGGAGATTCTAGACTGCAGTTTAAAGATCTTATTGCTGAAAAATAGGCTTTTATTAAGAATAGAAATATACTGCACCCTTCATTTTAATTACTCGTAAATTGGACTAACCATCATTGAATTATTGGACACCAAAAGGATTAACATGGTCTCATAAAAAATATGCCTCTGCAAAAGTTCTTTAAAAAGTGCAGTTCTGGACTAAGGCCAGTAGTGAAAAGGCAAAATGATGGTTTCTTTTACATATAAAAAACAATAAGAGAGATTTTTTTGTTAATTTAATTTTTACATTTATGAGTTTTTATTTGCTTCAGGATGGATGTATCATTGTGTTGAAACACTTGGTGAGAAGTCACAGCGTGAAAACTTAGCAATTCATTGTCTACAAAAATCTATTGAGGCAGATCCTAAATCAGGCCAGTCATTATATTTATTGGGACGTTGCTTTGCCAGTGTTGGAAAAGTTCATGATGCTTTTATTGCATACAGAAATTCAGTTGAAAAATCTGAAGGCAATGCAGACACATGGTGCTCCATAGGGTATGTAGATAGTTTATGCAGTAACGTGTTTATAATTAAACGTTTAAAATGATTTGTTATTTGCGCAACTGCAATTTATTTGATTCTTGTGTGTTCTCCTTAGTCAAGTATTATAATGAATATAATTTATGTGTATGTATATGTATGTAATATGTAGTATATGTGGATTGAGTACTGCAAAAATAGTATTACTGAAAATACATTAAACAAATTAATTTAATGAAAAACAAAGGTAATAATAATACAACAAAATATAATTCTTATATAACAAATTATTTTATTTTTCTTGCTCCTGGTTAGAGTGTAGAAATCAGAATGATGAGTGACCATATCTGCTTAGAATGTTAATTTGCAAATCTGCTTGATCTGATAATTTGAATTTCAGAACTACTGAGGAAAGCACATATCAACAGTAGTACTGGCAATTTATAGTAAAGTCAGAAAATTTATATTAATTCAATAAAAATAATCTTTTATACCACCCAAGAATGAATAAAGTAAGAAGCTGTTATATTGATTAAAACAGCAGCAGCATTATTATGAATGCTATTGTATTAATTTTGTCAGGAGCATTCAAATTCTGAAAGGTTGTTATTAAGAATAAGTAATTTAAAGTTTTTATATTATACGAAAAATTTTGGTTTTAAATATATATTTGCATTCAAATATAAAATTTGGATTTATGGAAGTATACATAATGAAATAGAATTCCAGTTACCTGACATTTTGCTGTTTCACCTTGCTGTGGAGGAATCATATGAAGGATAGACTCATTTATAGTAGTGAATCTTCCAAAGACTGAGATGAGGTTTTAAAGGAAATGTTAGTTTTGAATTATTGGAAGGTTTGACATTGAGCTTCACTGGTGATATAGACCCGTGGTGGGATTTTCTCAGCCCAAAAGTTGACAGCTTTAATGAGGGAATAATAATTTTTTTCAAATTAAAATTAGATTTTTTGTTTGGTTAATTTGACCTCTGGATAAAGTAGATGTCAGTGCTTTTCCGGATATATATTTTTAATAGCGAGAGATGAAACAACAGATCTCACTCTTCTTCATTCCTTTTCAAGGATATTACTAGTGGTTGTAAATCATCAGGTATCATTAAAATGATCATGGTCACATCTGATCATATTAAATTTTTGAGTTATAAAATTTTCTGTACTTCTAACAAGCTACTAGGATGGACATTTCCTGCTTAATCTATATTTTGAGAGTTGCCTTCTCTGCAAGATGTTGTGGATGATGTTTTTTGAGGCATCTCATCCTTTGACATTTAGAATTACCTCTATAATGATTACATTTATAACAGAATTTTAATTATTGAATCACTGAAAATATGAGTAAGCTGTAAAAATGGTATTATTGCAAGTATTTCTTATCTGTTTCTCCAGCTGAACATAGGAATAAGAAAGACCTAGAAGAAGGATGCACATGCCATATGGTGAACCATGAACAAAGGAACTGCCTGACCTTGACAGTACAATAAATAAAAGTGGCATTTTTGTTATGTGTAATACTACTACTATTACTATAATAATAATAATAGTTTTATATACCCTAAAATAATACATTTAAACAATTTTAAATAGGTGGAAATATATTTAAAACTATATTTAATGTTAAATGTAGAATTAAATTTAATGTTAAAATTTTAAGTGGGTGCAAATATATTTAAGACTATATTTTATGTTTAAACTATTTTTAATGTTAAACATTCACTATTATTTATTGATGATTTTGGCTATTTTCTATGAATAAAGTTGATTGTTGTTGCTGACAATATAGTATGAGAGTGAAATGTCTCTTAGGTCATATATTTTACCTTACTACTTCAGTTCAATATGCATTAACTACTGCCATTAAAGATCAGTTTCATATTACTTATTCTGTTCCAAACTTTATCATTAATATTTTACAAAGTAAATTGATTTGATCTGATACAGTATTTATAAGATAATTTGTAACCATTCCATATATAGTAATGAAATAGTTTCATACAAGCTCTAAGTTACTATTCAGGAGAATTTGCTTTTGGGTTTATATAATTTACCTTTGGCCATTGTGAGTTCATCGATTTCTTATGTTGAGCAGTATTAATGAGTTCTATTAAATAATTAAATATTTCCATTAGAATTACATACATATCCAAAGAAAATTTTGATTTGTTGTTTTCTTTTCAGAGTGCTCTATCAGCAGCAAAATCAACCTATGGATGCTTTGCAAGCATACATATGTGCAGTACAGCTGGATAAAAGTCATAGTGCTGCTTGGACTAATTTAGGTAGGTATTGGCTGATTCTCTCTCTTTTTTTCTATTTTTTTTTTTCTGCTATTAATGTAAAATTGGTCGTAAAACTCATTCAGCAGTATTTACCTTTTGCTTTGGACTGTTTAATTCCGTGAGTAGCTAATAAAAGATTTTAGAATTTCTGTACAATTGTGATAAAATCTGTACTACATTCTCTAATCAATTTTTTTTTCTAATAGATGGAAATTTCCTTGCAGTTAATCAGATAATAAACTTTAACATTTATAATTACTAGTACCATATCATTAACATCACCATCAAGATTTTGTTACATTAAAAACAACGGAATCAAATGATTAGTGTCCTAAAATTTTTTAGATTATTTTTAAGTGTAATTTATATTCATAACTAAGTATAATATTAATCTACATTTGTGTATTAAATATTTCGATTAGTATTCTATACACATCCAAAGAAAATGCTTATTTTTTATACTATAGTTTTCTTTTTATAGTGCTCTGTCATTAGCAAAAAACGATGCTTTGCATGGATACATTACAATTTGTTTAAATTTATTTGCACTGTGGGTAGTGGTTTCCCTTTTTTCATTGCTTCATATATATATTTATTTTAGTATTTGTTAAACCTATTATAATTTGTTCTGTGATTTATTTTCATTAGTTTTTAGTGTGATAGCTATGAATTTGCTTAATCTACAGTGATAGACATGTTTTCCTTATTGAGCAGGGAGTGGTTAAAAATTGTGGTATAAAAATTATAAAATTCTGACTGAGTTTTTTTTTTTACTACTTGCATTTTTCATAGATCTATTCCTGTATTGAATTTGAAGCTGTTGATTGTTCTTCACTTTTCTGTGGTTTATTTCCTTTTTTTATTTTTTCCAATAGTTCTTTATTCTATTTTATATATGTGGGTTGTTGATTAGTAAACTTCTCATTTGTGATATTCTTCTTCACAATATAAAACATGGGATTCATTTTGTGTTTCCTGGGGAGTTTTTTTAAATCTCATTCAAACATAGTTATTAATAATTAGAATAAATTCACTAAATACCAATAGTACCTTCTCTCTTTTTCTGTTAAGCCCCTGGAACCACCGTAAGGTATTACTTCAGAGGATGAATGAGGATGATATGTATATGAATGTGAATGAAGTGTATGTAGTCTTGTATGAATGTAGTGTATGTAGTCGACCACTCGTGAAAAGTGTGGTTAATTGAAACCCAATACCAAAGAACACCACGTATCCACGATCTAATATTCAAATCTGTATAAAAGTAACAGCCTATTATTTCTTCTGTCTGTTATTCTACTTAGTTCTATTTCTCACCAGTGATGTCACATCATAGCAGACGACCAATAGTATAATAGAGGAAGTTAGTGTAAGTTTTGTTCCTTTTAGTTTAGTGTCTTAGTTTAAATAACAGGTATTGTGTGGGTTTGTTACTTTGATTATAATGTGATCATTATTATTAGAATCAAATTTTAAATAATACTTGCTTTTAGCAATATTCTTGCTATTATATTGTATAAGTATCAGTAAATGTCAATTGTTTTACAATAACAAAAAAACTGAAGTGTTTTTCTTTTATTATTTTAATTTTGTTTTATATATTACTCGAGGTTGTGAGTTATTTGAATTGAAAAAATCAATAATAGATATAAATAAATGTTCAATAATAAATATTGAATAAATTAATAATCACTGCACTTAAAAAAAAATTTTGAAAATTTACATTTACCAAATTAGTTTTATTAAAACGTTTAATCTGTTACAAATTATTACAATATACCTTTAAACGCTTATTTTAACTGTATTGTTCATAACCGTACAACCATATAATCATATGGTTTTACAGTAAGCTTTTTCTGATTTGCTTTAATCTGATGATCTTTTGAATTGTTCTGTATTTACAACATTATTTCAGCTTTCAGGTGTGATCTTTCAATTGTACTTGTTCTGTTCTGATCACTTTGCTTCTTTGCATATTTTCACAGCTTGCTTTGCCACTCATCACAGAAAGTGATACAGTAGAGTCAAATCTAATGTCAGGGGAGTCACAAACCTCTTGAAATGACCAAAAGTTATGCAATAATGTCATTGACGTGTTATATGTAGCACCACCTTGTTGGAACAGTGCAACTAATTAGCATCTATGAATTGAATGATGAAGTCTGTTGAAATTTCAGAATAGTAATGCTCTAACAATCACTATTAACTGCCTTTTCATAGAATGCAGGACTCATAATGTAACATCACTTAGTAAGTTACTTAGTTATTAAATAACACTTACTAAGTGTAACTTGCACTCCAATTTTGCGTTGTATAAAAGCCATTCTTACAAACTGTGAGGATTATTTGACAATCATGATTAAAAATTCTGGGAATTAATATACTTTGATAGATGGAGCCAAACTTCATTTAAAAAGGATAAAAAAAGGAAAACTTCATTTAAAAAGGAAATCAAGGATATCTTCAGAATTTTCTTTAATAACATTTTTAAACTGTTAACAGAAATGCAATTGCTTAGCATGGTCAGTTTGTTTCAATTGTTGTATAAGCATTAAGTTAGAAGAAAAGTTTGAGTTCTTGTCTAAATGCTTCATGTCCAGAAGAAACTCCAATTTTGTACTGCCATAATACTAACATTTTACATGACTGTTCAAAAAGTAGTATAATGTATTTAGGGTGTACATATCTATGTTCCACTAAAGCAGCTCAACTGATTTAGATGTATGACCCTGCATTGGAATCCTTTCGTTATCAGTAGTGTCTTAGGCTATATGAATATATATTTATATATACATAAAATATAAATTATTAATTAATTTTTGAAAAATTATACTATATACAAATGCTGCATGCAGAATTGTCATCCACATGTTGTTTAATTATCCTATGTTAAAGTGCAATGTTTTTTGGGCAGTTGTGTTTTTTAATTTTTAGAGTTATTTCTTGTTATTTCAGTAGTGCTCCAAACTGACCACGGGAGAAAATTATTGGTTTAGATTAATTAATTACATTTCAGAACTGTAATTACAGACTAATCGATCATATAAATATGCTCAACTGAACAAAATTTTAAATCATCAGTTTGTAGTTTATGAGTAAGATAGAAAGAAATGTGACAGTAAAAGTATGTGTGGCCGATCAGCTGGCTTTTAAGTCAGTTTATAATAAAACAATATTGAAGTGATAATATGGATCTAGATCCAGTCTTAATTGGATCTATGTGTTTTTTTAAACAGTTGAAGCTTCATGTCTCTTTTTATTAGTCACACTTTAAAGATTAATTGTCAGTTTCTGTTCTTTTGCTGGTTTAATGTATAATTTGTATGTGTGTTGATATGTTTTTTTGTTTTTTCAATGTTGTATTGATTCACAAGTTCTGGCAGTAACTTACACATGTTAACTTTTCCGAAATTCAAAATACGTGTAAGTAATTAGATTAATTTAAAATACTTAAAATTTATTTAATAAACTGTACTATTTAAATATTAAAAAAAAACATCAAATTTAAAGTTTTTAAGATATATACATTACTTTAAAGAAATGGAGTATCATGCAGACCTCTAGTAGTTAAACTGATAACATTGATAAACATAATTTCTGTTTCCTAACATGC
>JAAAKQ030241017.1:0-11105 GCA_010016005.3 Zanna intricata | reverse complement strand
TAATTGAAACCCAACCACCAAAGAACACCGGTATCCACGATCTAGTATTCAAATCCGAATAAAAATTTTTATCTTTATTAGGTCAATACGCGCCTAGCCTTATGTATGCCTGACGGCGTGACGTATTATGTACGCGTGTATTGTACGTATGTGTCTCGCATAACTCAAAAACGATTACCTGAGAATGTTGAAATTTTGGATTGAGTTTTGTTGTAACATCTAGTTGTGTACCTCCCTTTTTGATTGCAATGGACTATACCAAGTGTGTCCAAAAAAAAAGCCAAAAATAAAAATAAAAAATAGGATTTCGGACTTTTTCTTAACTGCAGTATTAATCGGTCATTGAGAGCTTTTCAACGATATATATGTGGTAGTTATTTTCATTGGTTCCAGAGGTATGTTTAATTAATGAAATATTTGGATCTTACAAGGGGAACGCACATTGGTTCGAATCTGAGTTCATTTCCTTTTTTTATTAATTTAATTATATTGATTGATTAATATTTAGTAGGAGGTTAATTATTAATCTCCGATTATAAAAAAATAGATTTACAATAAATAATAATTTAATAATTACAACCAAAAAAAAATATATATAATAAAAAATGTATGTAATTTAATAGGCATACAAGGAAGTTTTGGGGGTGGCCGCATTAGATTTATTTTGTGATTACTATGTTGATGTATAATCTTATACAATAGCAATACATCATAAAGTGTTATCCTTACATTCATTTCCAAATTTAATATATATTTCATGTAAGATAAGGCAATAACCACAATGTTGTTTAAGAATAAATAAATTCATCACTACAAAATCCATCCATCCATTCATTACAACTATTAGGCAATTGCTAAGAGCATTACTGATTGGCTACTCACCCACAACTTTGTCCAAGTTTTTAATAATTAGAAGACCAAACACTCATGATATAACAAAAAATAACGACATTAACATATATCAACATATGATACTGAGTCACTGAAAACTACAAAAAATGTTTATTATCATATAATAAACTAACAATCAAGTGATTAGACAAGTAAGGAGCAGTGACTCCACTAAATACTACATTGGGCAAAACAGATACATTTGAAGAATTTATTATGAACACATAGAAATACTACAAACAATAACAGAATCAATCTTCACAAAATTACTTTATAAGAAAGCTGACAACAAAGTTGTAATACTTTCCTGGCATTGAATATTTATTCTTACTTAATAGAAAAATAAAAATACATGAAAATAAACAAAAAAGAGTATATACATACAAAGATATAAATAAAATGCGAATTTTGTACATAGTACAAATCTAATTTCAATATTCTTTAACAATATGATATTTAAAAACACATTACATGTGTGACAAAAAAAAAATGAGTACATATACTATCTAATCATGTACTAAGGAGCTTTCTACTTTAATGCAGCCATCACTAAACTATGTTGGTACTGGATCAGTAACACCTGCAATTCTACTAATAAAGTTATATAAAAGCTCAAAAAAAAAAAAAATTTCTAGAAGTTTTTTAAGTGTTTCTTTTTTAAATTTTAATGAATAGTATTTATTGTCAATACTGTAAATATTAATGTAGCTTATAATTCAAGTTGTAAGCTGTCTTACTTAGTTCCTTACTTCATTTTTAATATGAGTAAAACACTAAACATTCCCAAATTCAAAGTGTAATATAGTAAAATCTTATTTAACTTGTATAATTTAATTATGTAAAATCAAATCTTTTAAATTTTCCTTGGGTCTTTCAATGAACTAAATTTCAAGAATAAAGTGTTTAACTGGAATTCTCAATGCATCGGTTCTCTCAAGGCATCTTTGCAAGCATATCAACTACAGACAGTTTCTTTCATGAACTGGAAATTAATCCATCTAGTATCTTTCACAAAGCCATTCTCTTCTAATAAAGATTTATTTAAAGTAAGACAGAGATAGCATGAATTTTCAACAAATCAAAGAAATATCCCCTATCCTAAACCAACATTAAGGGGGGGGGGAAGTGTTTAATATTTTATTACAAAAAAATGTTCAAAAATCTTTACTATAATAAAGTTTCTAAAAGGCTGTGAGGTATAGTCCCCATCATTGTTAAAGTTTTCCACCCATCTAATTTATTACAAACTATTCTTAAACATCTAGTAATCAATTCTGTGACCAAACTTTTCCAGACAATCTTTAATTACGGCCAATTATTCTATATTTACGAGCCAGATACTTCTGTAATCTATACCAATATTTCTAGCTTGCTGTACACATTTTAAATTACAATTACTGATTGTCTTTAAAAATAAATTTATAAATATTTATCCCTTCAATGAGGTCAGTTAGCATTTCCAAAGACAGAGCTAACTTTCTACATTATGTAGCCATTATAAAATAACTACTTTCTAAAAATAATTTTCACCATCTATGTGAAACACAATGAAACATTTTTGATCAGTTTTTTCTTTGTTACTTAGAAGTAAAGTCAATGAAATGTAAATCAAGGTAGTTAAATCAAAGTGTGCTACTTTGTATACATTCTTTTTTTATGCGTTCTCATTGGTTTCTCAAGTAAAACCATTTAATTTAGATCTATGATAAAAACTCATTTCTTTGTAAAAAGCTTCCAGATTAAATGAAACTGAAAAACAGTGCTTTAAAATCTGTCATATTATTCTGTACAAAAATAAATTTAGGAGTAATTTACTAAATTTAGTAAAAATAATTTTGGTAATTTTTTGTGTTTCTTTTCAAATACGTATAATCTTTTCTACAAAATATGACTGGAAAAGTAAAAAATAAGTGATAAATATATATGTATATCTATATGAACTTGCAACTATTTAATTTAGTAATACAGCAGTTGTATCCAAAATACCTCTTAATAAAAACTTACTAAAAGGTAATCTTAACATCTCAGTAGACAGTGGCACTGCATGTATGCATAACACATTATAAACTAATAAAGACATATCATCAGTAAACCAATGATCAAAGACGTTAGTAGGTGATATAAATTTAGAATTATGAAGCATTTACTAAAAAAGAATAACAAGTGAAAAAGGTGTAAAATAACTAAATTGAAGTCTAGCTAAATCTAAATGTAAGCCACTGGACCTCCATAGGCACATCTACCACCAAACAATATTAATATCAAGAACACCTTGTCTTACATCCTCAGCAAAGATAGAACACAATGGGGAGAAAGGAAAATAGGATAAAAAAGGGAGAAATAGAATCACACAAGCAAAGCCACTCAAAGGGGTTTGACTGTAAAAACTTATTAGTATTTTGAAATTGTGAAGACTCAGCATAATAACACTGAACCTCTGGGCAATGAATACCAGGCTTGGCCTGAATTCCCCAGGAAGTTGGGTTATCTTTATCCAGAATGGAAGTACAATATTAGATTTACAAACTCAAACACAAGAAACTGTTTTTCCTCCCGATACCATAGATCCTACTAAGATCAGCCTCAAGAAAACTTTTGTCCATTACATAATTATGTGGTGTGTAGAAGTATCTAACTGAACTAAAAACTGCTAACCTATATCTCCACTGGACAGTTATTAAGAAATAAGTATTGCAGAATAACTTGAAATAGTTCTGAACAAAAAAATTGGATATTTCATAATTAAGTAATCAAGTAAGTCAAATGGGTGGTAGCTAGATTACTGCAAACATAAGAAAGTTGATAGGAGAATTTGAAAATTAATCCAGTAAAGAATTAATTATTAATTAAACTATATAATAATAATTTACCATAGTTCATTTTTAAAATAAACTGTGTAACTTCTAACTATACATTCAAGTAGGCAGACACTTAATACAACTAGATGGACATAACAATATTGAAATCAAATTTGTAGCAGAATTAGCTTTTTTACTGTAAATGAAATTTGTAATTTGTTTTACCAATGCAACTGTTTTTAAAGAAAAGCCTCTATTGGATATTTTTGCAGAAGTTATATTTCACTAATAATTGCTTTCTTACTTTATTTAAAGTAGTCCTGCAAACTTGATATCGAATTAAGTCGATTTTCTTAATTTACTTCAAATTTTTAAATCTTATATTTTTTTTAATTTCATCTTTAATTAGAGTTAATCTTCCAACAATTTCATTAACAGATTTTCGAAGGGGTCTCACAAATTTTACACTTGCATAGTGTAAGATGATCATCATGAAAGTCAATCATTTGTTTAGTATTGATAGTGAAAGAGGTGTACCACCTGTAACTTCTTATGGAGTAATCTTTGGTTCAGGGAATAAATAAATGTAACTATAAAGAACATTCAACATTTTCTTTTTATAGCTGTTACAACATGCATATGGGTGGTAACAAAAATGTGCTTTCAGATTCTAATTTGTGTCGAATCATGCTGCTGCATATTCCTGAAACAAAAAATTGTTCGAAAAATAAAACAATCCAGTGAAGACCTTTTTCTTCATGTAAGTCAATTTATATTTGGTACACTCAAGAAAAACATTGCAGGACTAAATTTCATTCAATCTACGAAGGAACTATTTTGAGATACACAGCTTTCTTCAAAATAGATTATTCATATACCTTATAAATTCTTCACCCAGAGGTGGAAGAATTTTTAAGCAACTAACTGAACAAACTTCACTACTTTTAATGGAACCAGAATTTAAAAACTACAATCTACTGGAAAAATTATGTAAAAGAAAGTAGAATTAATTAGAAAAATAATTTTCCTTTTCATTTCCTTTGAAAATGTTAGAAGTTTTGGAAAAATTCCAGTCTATATTTGATTGAAACTCAAACTAAAAGTATTATGGAATTAGAAAGGAATCTGAAAAATTAATAAAGCATAATACCTTTGTTTTTTTTTTTAATTACACAGTTGTTTTCATTTAATAATTTTTGAGTATGGGTAATACAAGTCACAATTATACATTATTAGTTAAATATTATTACTGAAATATTACAATATACTTGTTTAAAAAAAAACAAACAAAAATTACATAAAGACTAGAAATGTACTTCAGATTTTACATCAAAATTCATGAAAAAAAAAAAACAGATGCACAAAAGCAACCTGTACATACGACAAGAACTTTAATTTACATTATGTAATAAACAAATTTCATTTTCATAAAATTGAAGTTAAGGCTACAGAAAAACTACTTTATAAAACAAACACTAATGATATAAATACACTTTTGAAAACAGTTGCTCTGTCAGTAATTGTAACAAACAAACGTATTATGATTGTTATTTTATTTTAATAGAAACAACATGAAACAGATATAATATAAAAAAACTTAATTTCAAAATATTTTAAATCTTAAAATAACTATTTGATATATAATTAATAAAATATTGTTTTAAAACAATAAAAGTATTTGCAAAAAAAGTCTGTGGCAATTAGCACACATTCTATCCAAAATCTAACAAAATTAATAATATAAAACCTTTTCAGGATATGTTCAGGAGTGAAAATAACTGAGGCAACATGGAAAGCTCTCTAATATTAAAAATTAGTTTTATTTGCATCCTGAAATAGCAGATAGAATCATTGTTCTACATTTTTATTCATTTATTTGTTATTTTTAAGTTGGTTCAACTAATAAGATTAGAAACCTTGTAGAGGTTGATTTATTATGAATTTTGCCGTTAATCAAACATGGGATCTTTGGTGCAATAGGCAACTATGCTAACATCTGTCTCACCTATAAAATACTTTTATTTTTTGTTGACTATTAATTTTATTGAGTAGTACTTCTACTCAATAATAATTTCTACTTTTATTGAGGAGTAAATTCTGAAAACTGTTAATAAAAATGCCAAAACTTCCTAATCTCATTTCCCTACCTAATCTCATTTCATTCTCAGGTCATTTAAATGTTTTTTAGTAGAATATTTTAAACTTTCTTCAGGTAATCTTAACAATTAAAAGCCATATTCAAACTCCACTTTTTAAACAAACACAAGATAGTTGAATTCAGTATTCATGATATAGATGAGAATTCTAATAATTTTATTAATGAAACAGTCTTAAGTAACAAGATCAACTGACTTTTATAGAGTTTCATGTTGCATAGTTTTTGTGTAAAGCCACTTATATTTACACAAAAATAATTTGATCATACCTGAAAAAAATTTCAATATAGTGCAGATATGGTTGTTCAATTTCCTTATTAAATTGAAATAAAAAAAAGTTTCAGTAAAATCTAATGAATAAAGAAAACCATATCTAAACGTTCTCTTCTTGAGTGTGTGGACCAACAAAAGCAGAAAATTTAATAATTTCAATCAGATTTCAACAATATTATATTCCCGACTCATTAAATATCAAAATTTTAAGAGCATAGTTTTAAATTTATTTCTGTCAATCTATTTTTAAGAACATTTAAATGAAGTTAACAATATTAACAAAATTTAATTGCAGAAACAAATATAAAAGATTTTGATTTTCTTGGGAAGTATAAACAAATGCAAAATACTGTTTTTATAAATAATTCACTACCAGTGGGTTTCTGGAAGAGCAGTTTATTGTTCAAATGGATGCTAAAAAATGCAAACCACATGGAGAAGGTTGTTTTTTTGGAATTATGTATCTAAATGGTTTTAAATTTTTTAAGAAAATGCAATTTCTGTAACAGCGCTTAGATTTATTTGAAGTGGTAAACAAGAATTACTCAGTAATGTACTTCTGCCGCCACAGGTAAAAGTACCCTAATCTGAAACATTTTAATAGGATGAATACAGATTTCCAGAAGAGTTAATTTGAAGTACACTCTGGGAAGAATTATTTGACTTGAGCTACAATTCCTTCATTAATTAAAGGATAAACATCCTTTCTTCCTCATTTTGGGTTTATGGATTTAATTCAAACAGTATTAGAGCTACACTAAGAATGTCAAGACCTGTAAAGAATTCTAGATATGATTTAATCAAGGAGGGGAGCAGCTTGGATGATTCTTGTCCTATGGCTATACAATAAGTCTATCAAATAAAGTAAATAGATAAAGCTAGCTCTCATAAAATATAATATAAGTTATCAATTAATCTAGATATATTAAAATTACCTATCAAGATTTTACATGAATTCGTATAAAATATGGATTTTAATTGACTTTCCTTGTTGCAAAAAAGCCTCCTGAATCATACCACAAACATTTTCTTAAGTTATTACGTTTACATTGAAATATTTTTTACCTGGACTTTAATACATTGTCATAAAATAATGTATTGCTTTGCTGTTATACAAAGAAACAAATTTTTGTTTCTTGTAAATATATTGTAAATTCAATGAGAAAAACTAATAAAACAAATCCTGATATGAGTTTTTTTTTACAATAAAAATATAATTTAAAAGCAAAAATCTAAAAAAAAAAACGTAATAATTTTCAATGTTATACAAGAACCACACTTATTTTACAATTTTTTTTTAATTTAAATGAAAAAAAAAAAAATTAATACACAGTGACATTTAAAATTTTTATTTATATATAATTTTACTTGTTGGAAGACTTTTATACAACATCAATTTATTCAGGTCACCAGAAAAAAAGGGTACAAAAAATATTCATATTACACTGTTTTTTTTTTTACACATAATAACAACAACATTAACCAGCAACAATAATAATAATACTACACAAATGACATTGGTTACCTGACTGAATTTAATTCTATTAACAGTCTTAAATTGATAAAAATTATTCAATAAAATATCTACTAGCTCCTATTAAATGATTCACAATACTGATTATTATCTACTATTATTAAAGGAAGAGTTGAATTTGACCTTAATGACATAAGAATGCATCAAAAATCTTCTTTTTTAACGAAAAAAAAAAAAAAAAATAAATAAATAATTCCAAGAATTAAAATAAGTTATGTTTATACAGATATAAGTTATGTTTTATTATTGCATAACAAGTATAATAAATCTAAAACCTAACACTGAAAAAGAAAGTCACAAGAATCACATTTTAAATGTGAATTAGCAATTTACTTTTTATATCAGATTTTATAAGAAATTTATGAATTATTAATTTTTTTATCTTTTGTTCCCAGTTGTCAATCATAAGAGGGTTTTTCTGACCTTAAGAAAGAATTTTTATCATCAACTATTCTAATTATTTTAGACTAAACATATCCCATATTTATTTAATGTAGAAAAATTGGAATGAAATCTTTTTAATCCTTGCCATGATTCTGATTGTTATAGTTGACAATTTGAAACGCCCAAAAAACAAAATGATTATTTCTGCTGGTAAGTTATAGCAGTAGATATTATTTAGTATTAGATACAACATAGTTCCCTTTTATAATATAACATCCTCTAATGTTCCAGCTTACCATTAGAAACAAAAATAAAAAGAATACTTCATTAAAATCTCATGACAACAAGGTTGAGTCTTCGAAACAGAAATTCAAATACATGTCAATGTACATAACTTTTTGCCAATGTACATAATCTTTTCAACCAAAACTTTTGATTTTTATACTAAAGGGACTTCCAAGATTTACAGAAATGTAAAATATCAATCGGTAATCATTTAGACTAAATTAATGTTCATTCCCTAATTATATATCTACAAAACTGAGTAAGTTATAAACTACACAAACAGTTTTTCTAATCAATAAATTTCAGAACTAAAGTGGCCCTAAAGAACAACTTAGCTCATTTTTTTTATGAATATCAGTAAAAAATGAAATTTCTACACTGAATATTATTGTTTCATTTCAATAGAATGTGCCATGCCATTCCAATACATCTCTTTTGATGTACCATGCTTGCATGGATATAATTTATATAATTTTATTCATTTTCTTAAAAAATTTAAACTTTACTATACCTATATTAAAATGAAGAAAAATGGCTAATGTGAAGACAGATAGTGTAACAAAATATGTAATTTACTTGACATGATATGTTCCTAAATTCAACCCCTAACCAATCATAACATTTTCCTTCTACAAAACGCAATTTTTCAATCAATAGAAAGGTAGCGGCAGAATGTTTATAGGTTATTAATTATATAACTCAAAAATATGAATTGTAGTATTTAACAGAAGGGGAAGGTGCTATCTAGCACCTCAAATTTAAAAAAGAAACTGGTTATGATGCTATTAATTTTGTTTAAAATAGCTTTGAAATTTTGTTAAAACATGAAAAAAAATTACATATGAAAAAAATGTAGATTGACATTTGTTAAAAGACATTTATATTAAAACAATACAAAAGATGTAAAATGGTAGAATGAGGGTACTGGACTTTATTGAATAAACGTTATACCAATGTCAATTACCTAAAAAAAAAAAAACATCAAATTTAGTAGAGAGATTAATAATTAATATTAGTATCTATGATAATATAGATATTTAGTTTTAAAAAGTTAAAATGGTCTTACACTAACGATGTTTTTATACCAGAAAAGGATAAATAATTTCTAGTTCTTTACAATAACAGATAGTTATATAGTTAGGATTAATTTAGGTTTAACTTATGATTTTCCAGGTGAGGAATAAATAAAAATACATGGGAGGGAGAAGATTAAGAGACTGGGATTAAGATTAAGAGACCTGATAAGCACTTCAACTCTCAGACTTGTTATGCATTCCATTATATAGGAAATAGTCCCAGACACAGTACACAGACAGCCCTTCACCAGATGACAAAGATGCATTGGCTTTTTGGTAAGAAGCTAATAGGGTCATATTCATAGAGTGATAGTATGGGAAAGAAAGGAACAATAAGGAAAAGAGGATGGCCTACCAACTAGGATAGGTTGGGGATAGGATAGTTTACCACGTTGCCCAAGATGTACATAAATAAAACTAAGAAGAATAAATCCACAAATAACAAGGTATTGTGGTACTGTATACACATAACACTTTAACAAGTTATACTGTAATAATACATACACAGATCATTACTATCACATTTACTTGCAAATGTGACAAACTTATTAAAAGGGAATTGGATTTTTTAAAACTGAAAAACCCAGTTAAAACATCCAGTACTGATATGAAAAAAAAATTGATCTTTACATCAAAAACCTCATGCTGTTTAACAATCTTTCTTTATTTTCTGTTAACCGCAGTATTTTTTTAAAAATTAAAAAAAAGTCTGTGTAATAATTTTGTTAGAAAAAAATTTAAATAAAAGCTTTTTTTTGTAAGCTACATAGGCAATGTATTAATTATTCTCCGTTTACTACATACATAATGCTGTTCATCACACATCTTCTGATCATTCATTTAACATATAACTTTAAATACAGTAAATTAAATTGCAACACATCAATTATTCTCTATGGAGTAAAATCTGAATTTCTGAGAACCCAATTTAATTTATTGAATTACTCACATTACAATTTAGTAATTATTGTATTAACATATTAATTCCAGTGCTGAAGAGCAAACATCGCATCGATAATAAATTTCAAAATTAAAAAAAAGCTATTTTGAAAAATTAACAAATCGTAAATAAATATATTTTAATGTAATTATATAATTTAATAACAACTGAAAATGCAAGATCCTGCAAAAATTGACATGGAATTGACTTGGAATTAACATGGTAAAAATCAATTTTATGGGATCCCCACATCTTCAGTTGCTAGTAAATTTTATAATTATATTAAAACATACTTATTTATGATCTGTTTATTAGTAAAAATTGTTTTTTGAAAATTATTGTGGATGAATATGCAAATTCTGCTGTTCGGTACTGTAAGATGTGGGATTCTGCAAAAGTTGATTCTTGGAGTTAATATGGTAAGTTTAACTTATCTATTAACTGTGTTTTGGTGATTTATATTTCATTTAATATTAAATTTTATTAGCAAAGTGGTCAATATGTTAATGAATGTATATATATATATATATATATATGTTCAGAAAGAACTCATAATATGAGAGTTATATTTTCTTCCATGTGTTGCCACTAGTAATATATAATTACACAAACTAAATGATTAGTTTAAGACAACATGGGAAACATCTGGCACTCATTGATTAACAATGTAATATTTAAATATATAATTAAGAAAAATATAAAAACTGATCATAGTTAATAAATTTATTTTTAAACAATTTGCTTCCAAAGAAACAAATATAATTATAG